>JAOEGS010007253.1:53564-88103 GCA_025447755.1 Corythornis vintsioides | reverse complement strand
TCCCTTCCTTCCCTTCCTCCCTTCCTTCCCCAGGATGTGATGCACGCAGGGGAGATGAGGAGGACAAGTGGTCCCAAAATGGGCATCATGAATTCATCCCCCTGGGTTCATCTCCTTCTCCACTGGTCTCAGAGTTCTGTAGCTGGGTGGGTCTCAGGGGTACCCAGCGTTTGCCAGAGCAGCATTTTGCAAACCAGCACCTCCTCTGTGCCCCCCAGTGTCCCTGCTGGTCCCTGCCTCCTGTGCCAGGTGCTGGTGGGGGAGACAACTCCAGCTGCAGCAGGATCCATGCTGCTCCACCTCACCATCACCTCAGCTCTGCTTTCTTCCTGCTCTCCTCGCACCCTGCCTCTGATGATTGTGGTGGGGAGAGCTCTTTGATTGCTGACAGCTTCTCAGGAGTTGCAGCACAATTGAATCAGTTCCCTTTCAGTGCATAGAAGCCCTTCAAATTGTAATCACAGGCCATTCTCCATCTCTGCATTGTGTTCGGCAGGCAGCTGTGAGCCAGCACTGTCCTCTTCCTCCTCCTCCTCCTCCCCAGAGCCCGCTGGGCCATGCTGGCACTGATCCCCTCACTCTCACCTCCAGCAGAGCTGCTCCTTCTTCGTGTGCCCAGCAATTAAAAATGGTGCTGGAGCGGGTTGGGATGGTGTGGCAAAGTCAGGAGGAGCTGGGGAGGTGGCTCTTGGGAACAGCCAGTGACAGCTGAGTTGGGTGCTGTGGGGTAGGGATGTGTTTCTGCATCCTCCTCCTAAGGGAAGGGGTGGAAAGTCCTGGGCTGGAGGCAAAATGAAGGTACTGTCCAGCTCCTGTGCTGCCTGCCTGCAGCCCAAGACACATGGACATAGTGCTTGGAGCTGTAATGCTGGCTTCGAGGTGGGTCTTCTCCTAGGAGCAATCCACTTCTCAGGGGTGAAACCCTGGGCATGAGCTGGAGGCAGCCTCCTCCCTCTGCCCAGCCTGTTGGACCTGCTAGAAACCAGAAAAGAAAGCAGAAACGAGCCTTTGCAGATCTGGGAGCAGAACTGTTTGCATCTTCCCCTGCTGCTCTGCTGGGTGTCCCAGCACAGCTGTGGGAAGGTGACCAGGAGCCAGGCAGGGCTGGACTGGTGACACCTGGAGCCAGGAGAGGTTCCCTAGGGCGAGGCAGCATCAGCCCTGCCTCATCCTGCTGCCACTTGGCTGTTCCATCATCACGTGTCAGCATCACGTTTCCTACCCCAGCAGCCGAATTTCTGCTGCTCCTGCTCTCTTCTTTCTCTTCCCCTGACCCTTCACTTTCTTTGTGCTGCATCATTTTTGCTTTCCCTGGCTTTCCTTTTGTTCACTATCTCCCCCTCTGTGTCTTTCTGCTCCCTTCAGAAACTTCCCAGCCTCCTCCTTCCTGCGGGGCTGTGCCGTTGAAGATGCTGCCAGGACCAGGAAGGTGTCCTGTCCCTCCTGCCCCTCAGCTCCCCTTTCACGTGGGCAGGTGACCGAGTCCTGTGTGCCACCTGCCCAAGGGCTGCCAAACAAAGCAGGGGGTCAACGTGTCAATGGAAAATTGAGTGTGGAGAGATTAGGGCAGCAAGGCATAATAATAAAACCTATTGCTGTTGAAACTGAGCCAGGAGAAGCTATAGAGGGAGGGCTGAGTGCCAGGTCTGGAGAAAAAAAACATATGATTCAATGTGGCCCTGAGCTCATCTATCTGGAGGTTAGGACAGGGCTGAAATGAGGCTTTGGCCATGGAGACAGCAGGGAGCACATGTTGGCTGTGGCAGAGCCCTGGGACCACCTCCCTTTGAGAGCCTCACTCCTCTCACCACTCTCCCCAGTGCTCACTGATGGTGCTTGCTGGTCTGGCTGCTGTCAGGGGTTGTTTTGTTCCTTCCCTGTAGGACTGGGGAGGTAAATCCCAAAAGAAAAACAATGTTTAGTGGGAAAGGAACAGCTTGAAAATGGTTCTGTGCTTTAGAGGGTGGGGCCAGGTTTTATCATTCTGTTTGTGCTCCCATTGTGTGCTTTCATAGAATGGCTTGAGTTGGAAAGGACCTTGAACATCACCTGATTCCACCCCCCCTGCCATCAGCAGGGACACCTCCCACTAGAGCAGGTTGCTCAGAGCCACATCCAGCCTGGTCTTAAACACTTCCAGGGATGGGGCTCCCACAACTTCTCTTGGCAGCCTGTGCCAGTGTCTCACCACCCTCATAGTAAAGAACTTCTTCCTAATGTCTAATCTAAATCTACCATGTTCTGGTGAAAAACCATTGCCCAGGAGGCAATTATTTCCAAGAGGAAAACAAAACCTGCTAAACTTGAAAGACCTGCTGTCCCTGGTATCCAGCATGGCTGCGGGTGACACTGTCCTGTCCTGTCAGTGCAGGACAAGTATTTGTATGGATTTGTTCTGGGAGCACTGGTCTCAGTTCAGCAGGACACCTCAGACATGTGTTTTGCTTTGAGCACCTGTGTCACGGAGGCTTCAAGCCAACACTGAGAAGGACCTGATAGGCTCAAGATGCTGTTTGCTTTGTTGTGATTTTTTTTCCCCATGTTGGGAAGAGGAACTATCTCAAGGTGGCAGTCAATTAAGAAAACAAAACTCAAAACCTGGCTGCTGTGATCCATCGTTTTCCCCCCCACTAAGCCCCATCGGTTCCTTCTGAATACAGAAGCAGTGTTAGCAATGCTAACAAGGCCGTTATCACAGACGGTGTCTTTAAGCAGCCTCGTTTGTCTCAAAGGCTTTCAAACTTTCTTTTGTCCCAGGAAGTCAAAGTAGATTGTCAGCAGCCAGCTAGAACAGGCATTCCTGGGGGATCCGCCTTCCTTGGCAGATAAGCAGGCTTTTTTTTTTTTTTGTTAGGCATTGAAGTCTCAGGCGTGTTCCTGAGCCCTCTTGACTGCAATTTGTCACCATTATGTGCTGCTTAACAGCCCAATGGGATGGACTGGGAAACCAGGTCAGCAGCTAGGGAAGCACAGGCATCCCTGGTGCATCCCACAGCGTCCTTGCTGAGCATCACCCAGCACGTGGTGTGAGCAGCTCCTAACAGGAGCAACCAGATTGAAACACAGGGAAAGGGCATCTTTGCTGTAGGACAGCCTGACCTCCAGCTTCAGCCATGGCTTTGTGCTGGCAGGAGCTTGGCTTTCCACAGGAGGATGACCAAGCCTTTTGGATAACCCAGTCCTGGAGCTGGGGAGAGGAAGGACCAACCCCCTTCCCTTGCCAAAACCAGGAAACAAATGGCCCTGACTTCAGCTTAAAGATTGTGTCCTCCCACCGGCTGGGGCAGAGCAGCTCATCTATTCTTGTTTCCCTAAATGAAGGATGCACTCAAGCAATTGAAAACAACTTCGGGGACAATCTGGTTCCATTATGGCTAATGGAAGCGGGTGTACGTGGCTCGTCGTGCCTGCTGATATCTTAGAGAAACAAAAAGGGATTTTCCCATTATTCAGAGAATGGATGAGACGTGAAATGAACTCCTCAGAGGCATTTCAGTTTGTCACAATAGAGCCAAGTGAGTCACGTTTGGAGGGTTCAGGAACAGAACGTGTGTGATGTCTTGCATTCCCCTGTTTGTGTTCTCCCTCCTTCTCCTGGCCCCCTCTTCCCTTTCCTGCTCCAATCTGGCAGCAGAAACCCAAACTCAAGGTGCACTTGCTTGTACTCTCAGAGTCATCAGCAGATGTGAGACTGCAGCCCTCTCTCCTCTCTGGATGGAGCTGTAGGAGAGGACCTCAGCTGCTCAGGCATCAGTGGATGCTCCTGAAATGGGGGTTTGTCATTTTGTTTGTGAACCCATAGGAGGAATTTGCTGGTGTCTTACAAGCTGGCAGTGACCACGAGTAGCCCAGCCAGTGAGCCAAGGTAAGAGGGTCTCTGCTCTTTCAAATGTGGTAGTTGGAACATTAAGGAATAACCAGATATCCTGTGAACTGGAAAAATTAATCTCATATTGATAAGTAAGCTAATGGATTCAATGGACTATGGGATGTTGTATTTGCAGCTCTGGGGCTGTTTGATGCTTTCCAGACAGAGAGAAGCATCCGAAACTTCTCCCTTCAATTTTTCCTTCAGAAAATATTATTTCACTGAAGAAGAGGGGGGTGGAAGGGGGAAGAGAGGAACACTTAATTTGTAAACTCCAGTTAGTTGACTTAGAATGAAAACTGCCATTTTACTTTGGTTTTGCATGGCTGAATGGAAGGAGATTTGGGATTCTGCTGGGCAGGTGTCCTGCTTCCAGCTCTGCACCATCATAAAATGCTCTTGGCAGCTCCATGGAAGGAGATTGGAGCTGGGAGTGGTTGGTCTCTTTGCCCAAGGACAAGAGGTAACGGCCTCAATTTGTGCTGGGGAGGTTTAGGTTGGATATGAGGACAAATTTATTCCCTGGAAAGGTTGTCAAGGGCCGGCCCAGGCTGCCCAGGGCAGGGGTGGAGTCCCCATCCCTGGAGGGGTTTAAAAGCTGTGGAGATGTGGTGCTGAGGGACATGGGTCAGTGGTGGAACTGGTAGTGCTGGGTTAATAGTTGGACTTGATGATATTAAAGGTCTATTCCAATCTAAGTGACTAGGCTTCTGTGGTCCTAAATGAGGAATGGGGAGGCTGGTTTGCCCTCAGCTTTGACATAAACCCCCCCAAAGGTGTGCAGCACTTGCTCAGCAGCACTGCCTGTTTGAATGCCTGTGATTTGGTGGCACCAAAATGTTTGCAGAGGTCAGATGGTGCCCCCCAGAAGGTCTGTCCCAGTTCAGGCAGTGGTAGCTACAACCTTAATGCACATGAGGGACACCACAGAGCATCCCTTCCCAAGGGGGACCTTGTGCCAAACCAGGCAGGGCTTCCAGGGCCAGTGACCTCACCTGGGTCAGCATTTGCTGGGCACAGCCCTGGGTTTGTTTTTTTGTGCTTTTGAAGTGGAACTTTTTTTTCCCAAAGCAAGGCAATGAGCTGGTGCAGGGATGGTGATGACAAGGCTGACCTGGACAGCAGCTTTCCTCAGTTGGATTGTGCAGGTTTTGGAAGGGGTGTGGAATCTCTCTTCTTGCTGGCAAGAAGTAGTGCAGTTTGTTTTTCCTTAAGCAGCATCATTTAATTTTCTCCTGCAAAAATGCTGTCCAAAATTAAATCCTTTACAGGAGAAACTTAATTAAAAAGCCTTGGACATAAATCTCTTGCAGGGCTCTTTGAGCCTTCCAGAGCCTGTTCTGGCTGTAGCGGTCCTTGCTGGGATGAGGATGTGAGAGCCCCACTTTTGAGACCTTCCCTTGCAGTGATTTCTGCCTCTTGTTGAGCTGCACCTGGGTTGCTGATTAAGAATTACCTTGCATCTTAAAACTCTTAAAGAACCATTTTCCAACTTAATGAATCAATGCATTAAGATATATAAATATTTAATCACTGTTTGCCCTCTGGTGAGACTGGTTGGGCACCTCTCCCCTCCCAGCTCCCTGCTCCACCAGGGACCCTTCCCTGTGCTCTGCCTCATGTGTGAGGGTTTGAACCCTCTCCCTCATTCTATCCAGGGTGAGCAGGAGGGTGGGGGTGTGTGGCACTGGGAAGTGAGGCTCCATCAGGGAATGGAGAAGGTGAGATACTTGCTGTGGTTATGCCATGGCTGGTTGTGATGCCAGACATCTCCAGTGCTGTACTGGTGGGATGCTCATGGGTGACCAACCCGACCGTGTGCCCACTCCTGTAATGAGCTGAATTGCAAAACACAGACCAGCCCCCCAGGAAACTCTGAAATCCTTTAGAAAATAGACACAAATAATGTAGCTTAGGAAAGGGGTTCTTTATCACTCTGAACATTATTTTATTTTTATTTCCCCACTGCAATTAAATCCAAGGTCTTGTATCATCTGCTGTCATCATTGCTGGGGAACAGTGGATGAGGCAGCAGGAATGTGTGGGGAGGAGGGAGCCTGGCTGCACCCTGAGCTGGGCAGGAGGCAGGCTGGAGGCTGCTGGGAGGGGGAACTGGGTTGAATTGCCATGTCCTGCCTGAGCTGGGCTGACACACAGGGAGCAGAGATGCTGGAAAGGTGCTCTGCAGGCACAGGGAGCCCAGTATCCCAGCAGGACTGCTGAGGCAAACTGGAAATGCTAGCTGGAGTTTTGCTGCATTAAACTCTTAGTGGGAGAGGCAACAGGGCAAATTTCATAGGGGCAAAAAGAAGCATTTAGGCAAAAGCTGACAGCAAGTTTCGTAGCAGAGAGGGAACAAAAGTCTGAGCTGTAGGCTGATGCTTGCAAGAACCTTCTCTCTCCACTCTCCCTGCTCCCCAGCTTGTTGGCTTCTTGCTGTGCTGTTATGTGCCTGAGGTGGTTTTCTTTTCCCCATTTCTTGGTTGGAAGATTTCTGGGACTTTTGGCCTGAGTTGTGGAAAGAGGCAGGTGTTGGAGCTGCTGTGCTGGTGGTGATGCCAGGGCTCAACCAGGCTGGGCTCTGGCTGCTGCTTTCCTTCCCTCACTGGCTGTGCTTCCCGGGGAATTTCATTCTCCTGCTGCTCTTCTCTACCCGTAGTCAGTTATTAGCCTTTGCCCATCTCCAGAGGTTTGGCTATCCTTGCCCCTTTCCAGAAAAGGTGACATTTGGGGGTCTAGGCCTGGGCAAGGAATGAGGAGATGGTGCTGGTCCTTCCCCAAGCTGTCTCCAGAAGATGCTCACCCAGCCCAGTAGCCCTGTGCAGAGGTGTTTGTGCAGGGACAGCCAAGCCCTTCCTCTTGGGTACCTGAACTGAATGTTGTTGGCTCTATGGTTGTGTGCTGTAATCTGGGGAAGTCACAGTTATATGGATGGGCTTTTCTGCACGTCTGGGGACAGTGTGTGGCTGGACATGCAGTGCTGGGTGCTGATTAGTGCTGTCTGCCAGTGGCTTCCTCCGTAGGAACCTCCATAAGGTGCCCCCTTGTCCTGTGATGTAAGTGGGTCCATCAGGAATCTGCTTCATTTTTATTTCTGAAAGTGAAAATCACAGAGACCCAAACACGTGCAGCTGGCTGGCTGCATTTTGGGGGCTTTTGTGCAGTCCAAACAGGAGCCTGCAGGGAGCCCAGGGAGCTGGACACAGAGGCAGGAGCCATCCCACTTTGAAAACAATGAAATGCAAAACGTTTTGATTTTTCCCACCCTCCTTCCCTGAAACATGAAGGAAATTCCAAAAAGCCTTGTCATGACAACTCTTGACACTTCTGTTCCCATTTGCTTGAAAATTACCTTGCAAATGTAGTTCAGTTCTCTCTGGCAAAGACCTGTCAGAGAGAAACTCTTCCAGGACAGCTGAGGAAGAGAAAATCCCAAAGCAGCATTCATCCCTCCTATCTCTAAAGGAACTAAACGTGGCACATTTCAGCTCTGGGTGCCTGTGCTCTCTCCTCCTGCAGCCTGAATTCCAAAGGGAGGCAATGTTCTGAGTATTATAATTTGATGATAATAATTCAGCATTTAGAGTCTTCTATCTCTGAATAACAAAGCATGTCAAGAAAAAAATATTATCCCCAGTGACAGGTGAGGGGCTGAGAGGAGAAGTTAAGCTGAAGATCTGGGTGTGAAACCTGGGGTTTCTGACTTCTGAGTTGGAGGGTTTTCCTTTCCTAGTGCTCTGCCTGTAGCCTCGCTGCCTGGCAGGGAATGCTGATGGGATGCTCTGGGTGCTGAGATACTGAGTCTGCAGCCCTGGATGCAGTTTGCTGGCACATCTCTGTAGTGGGCTTCTCTAGAGTTGAGATGCCAGCAGCGAGGGGAGGGTGTCCCAGTACTTTGGATGGACATGAATTAATTTGTTTGGTAACAAATGCAAGCTCCCAGAAAGCCTCCTGCAACCGTTTGTGGTGATGGAAGAAATCACAACACTTCAGAGCTCAGGCTGCTGTTGTGGTCCTGCCCTTGAAGCAGCGTCCAGACCTCTGTGTGAAAGTGATGTCCCTATTATCATTATACCTAATTGTTCCAACTCCTTATCTGCATGACTTCACTTCTGAAATGGCTGAATGAGAGGATGGGGGAGAGAAGGGAGAGGGGGAAGGGTGTCTGCCGTAGTGAGTCAAAACCAGGGATTAGAACAGAAATTGTCTTATAATTAAAGTTATGGAGCTGCTGCTGCAGCAGTGTAATTACCAGCAGGGATCAGTGGAGTGTGGATGAGGAAACATAAGATACCTGTCTTTTGGTGAGCAGCTGGGCAGGGGCAGGGAGGCAGAATGATGCTGTTGGGAGGACAGCTGAGGGTGAAGACAGGAGATGAGCAGGATGAAAAGAAGGGGATAGGGGAGAGATCCTGCAGTGCCACAGCTCCCAGAGGAATCTCTGGCAGGACATGTGGTACAGTGCGCTCTTGGAGCAGGTTTGGTGCTGTTGGGGATGGGGAGGCACCTCAGAGTCCCACCCAGTCACCAGCACGTGCCTCTGTTTCTCTCCAGGAGCAGCCAACTTGTGGTTTGTGTGAAGGGAACCTTTTATTTGGTGAGTGTTGGTCTCTGCTGCTTCATTTCATGCTGGGTGCTCATAGATCAAGGGCTGTTTCTTTCCAAGACCTTTACTAAATGTTTCTGAGTTAGTGGAGCTGGACAGTTAGCTCTGGGAGGGAGCACAGGGAGGTGTTTATTTGCTGGTCCAACACTTGTGGCCGTTCTGTTGTGCTCCTCTGCCCCTTCCATGTACATGCTGCCTGGCTTTATTACTGTGGCTGAAGCTTTGGGTTTTGGGAGGGTTCTCAGTGGTGCCACAGCTAGAGCTTTGCCTCTGTGAGCTCTCAGAAATGAGCAGTTATCTGTGGCTGCTCCCTGCAGAGGCCGTGGAGTCGCTGGCTGCCAAAATGAGCTTCGGTGACCCCAATTTGGCTCCTGTGCTCAGGGTCAAAAGGAGTTGTTTATATTTTTGCCTCCTGTACGACCGTTACCATCTCTACTCATTTGGATGCTCTTCCCGCTGGTCCCTCTGCCCAGCTGCTGCCTGAGGGGAGGGTGGAGTGGAACTGGAAGTGGCTGTTCAAAAGGAACCCAAAGCCTCAGCATCCTCCACCCAGGGCAGGATGGACTGTGCTTCTCCAGCAGCAGAGGCTGAACTGGTGGGAGCAGTGACTGTTTCCCATGTCATTCCGGGAAGGTTAAGATGGAGAAATTCTTCCTGCTGCCGTGTCCCCTGCACCCGGCGGGACCGAAGCCTGAGGGGAGTGCCGGGCTGCGGTAACTTGTGCTAACGCTTCCCTGCAATATGCAAAACGCTTCCAGGAGCAATGGGAATTTCTGCCTGACCTCAGCTGGTGTGATCAACTGATGCCCTGAAGCATGAAAATAAATAGCTCTGACTCATAAGAACAAGTGGTGCAATTACTTTAGCTAGGATAAAATATTTGTAAGTATCTAATCCTTCTCTGCACCGTGTGCAGAAGCGAGTACTTATCTCCCTGCTGCTCCCTCTTCCCGCAGCAGCACAGCTCTGTGCAAACAAGGAGCCTCTTAAACTCCTCACGCCTTGGTACATCTGTTCCCGCAGCCCTTGCTCTGAGCTGGGGTGATGGGAGGGAGGCAAAACCCCAGGAATTAACACAGCTTTCATTGAAAGATTGAATTATTACCAATGAGATGTAAAGTCTTGGAGTCGTTTTGGTTGGAAGAGGTCTTTAAGATCATCAGGTTAACCCAGCACTGCCAGGTCACCACTAACCTGTGTCCTTCAGCACCACATCTCATGGCTTTGAAAGCCCTCCAGGGATGGGACTCCAGCACTACCCTGGGCAGTCTTCTTATTCAGGGAAGATATTATTATTAATGTCAAACCCAGACCTTTCCTGGCAAAGCTTGAGGCCATGATGTCCTCTTGTCCTATCACTAGGTTGCTGTGAGAGGAATCTCTTAATTTGTGCTTATTTTGTGGCTTTGCCTTAAAAAAGCAGGTCAGGAGAGGTCTGTTAGCAAAAGGCCAGTTCAGAAGGAGCAATAGACAGTGAGATGAAGCCCAGAGAGGGTTCCCTTTCTTCCAGGTGGCTGTGCAGTGTTGTGAACATCCACCAACAGCCTTAGAGTTTCTTCTGTGGCCACTGGTAGGAAGAGAAGGAGCTACTTCTGTCTCAAATGGGGTGTTCAGACTGGCCAAGGAGCTGGCTGGCAGTGGTGAGGACTTTCTGCTGGGTTTAGAACTACCCATCTTGCCTTCATGTTGAGCCTGGGAGCAGTGGAGGTGAGAGGGGAGTTCCCTGGCAGCATCAGTGGCAGCGGTGAACCCTCTTAAACACCACATGAGAAGTGGATTCAGATGTAAAACTTATTTTTTTCCTTTCTCCTCTTAATACTGCCCACCAGCCCTGCCTCTGCCCTGGATTATTTTGGTGCTGGTTTGTGTTTTAATTCTGATTTCTAATCACCACATCTCGTGCTTGGCGGTGGGGAACCCTCCACGTCCCCTCGTCCCCGCACACCTAGTCCCTCCTGACCCGTGGGTGACAGGAGCTTAGTACGAGTGTTAAAACAGCCAAGGCTTTGGGCTCACTGACTTGGAAAATAACCTGCTTAGCAGGCAGGATGCTGGAGTGGTGACGGGGCTGCCTCTGTGGCCAGTGCTGACCATTAGCAGCTCACTGTGGATCCCGGTGTGTAATTACCTCCTAATCAATGCCAGCGGGCAGTGTGGCAACAGGCCAGTTGTGCTCTGGGAAGGGTAAGGGCAGCACCATAGCTCCCACTGGCCAGGTTTGGATGGGTTTCTGTCTTGCTCTCCTTTGCAGTACCCTGGGGTTACCAGGGACGAGGCTGATCCCAGTGCAGAGCTGGCATTTTTCTGACTCAAGCATTTTCTTACCTTTTTTTTTTTTTTTTTTTCAATTTAAATAGCTATGGCCCAACACTAATTTAATGATCTCTCTTTTTTTTTTTTTTTTTCTTGAAATCTAGAGGTTGTTGGCTTTGTTTCAAGCATTCACTATTTTAGAACTCATTGTCAAATGTAACATTAGGTTCACAGCAAAACATTTAAAGGTTTTTTTTTCCCTTAATGCTTTCAACGACCAGAAGGATGACTTAATCTCACGTCTGTGCCCTGATGTCCAATCTGCCTTTGGTAGTGCTATATCTGGACAAATGTACATGGCAATACAGGCTTTTTTCTTTTTTCTCTTTTTTTTCCCCCACTGATTTAACAGTCAGCAGGAAAATACTCCTGACTTCAGCGGTACTTTCACAGCATTAGCATCTTGCAAGGACCTGACCCCTGCAGCTGGAGGTGTGTGGGTTAGTGCTGCAGGCTGCCCCTGGACCTACTGCCTCTGAGAGTGTCCTGTGGTTTCCAAGGTTTCCTGTGTGACCAAGGGAGTTGTGGAAGCACAGAATGGTGGGGACTGGAAGGGAGCTCTGGAGATCACCTGATGTTACCCCTCCTCCTCCATTAGGGTCACCCAGAGCAGGGGGCCCAGCATCACAGTGTACAGATGAGTTTAGAATCTCTCCAGAGAAGGAGACTCCACAACCTCTCTGGACACCCTCACAGCATGAAGTTTCTCCTCCTGCTGAACTGGAACCTCCCAGGTTCCAGTTTGTGCCTGTTGTCCTGTCACTGGGCACCACTGAAGAGATTCTAGCTCCATCTTCTTGACCTCACCCTTTAGACATTGATCAGCATTGGTCAGATCAGCATTGATCAGATCCCTTCTCAGTCGTCTCCAGCTGAGCAGCCCCAGGGCTCTCAGCCTTTCCTGGGCACAGAGATGCTCCAGGCCCCTCAACATCTTCATAGCTCTTCACTGCATTCTCTTCAATAGTTCCTTGTCTCTCTTGAACTGGGAGGCCCAGAACTGGAAAGGACTTGCTGTTGAAGGAAGGCTCTGTAGCACTGGACAGCTCTGTTCAAACCCCTCTGAGGCCATCTGAGTCTAGCCTGGAGTAGAGATAAGATGGAGCTTAAGTGTCCAGTGTTTCAGTGTTGCACTTGCTGATGATCCCCATCTTCTTCTGAGCCCTGGTGCTTTTTGGGGGCTGTGAGTTTGCCCTCTCCCCCATGTCTCCAGGCTATTGTGATGGAGGTACCTCTATCTGGGCAGATGGTGGTGGTATCTCGGACGAGGTGAGCTCTGCCTTGGGGTGGACATTATCTCCTGGGGCTGGGAGAGCAGGATGAAGCAGTTCTGGAGTAATAGGATTTACCTTGTTTTAAGGAGCTAAAAATAAGCTATTCCTCATAGCAGCTCCTCTCTGGAAGCTTCTTGCCCATGGGGAAAAATAAACAGCCTGGAGTACAGTGCTTTTTAGATAGCAAATAATTAGTGGGACAAGGCCAGTTTTCAAGAGCTTGAATCCAGCTTTATACATGCTCAGCACCCACCATCAGGATTAGGAGTCTCCAGAGCTCTCACTGCCCAGCAGTTTGAATATTCCTGCCAGGTTCCCCAAGCAGGGCTTGAAACTGAAAATGCCTCCAATGCACACAAACTAATTACCACCGCCTGCCCCTGGAGAGTGTGTGTGATTTGAGCTGCAACTCCTGTATCTCGATCGTTCCCTGGGAAAGAAACAAAACCAGCCTTGTACCCATGGTCCCCGTAGACTTGGGAAGATGTGTGACTAGGGCTTGATTGCATTTCTCTGTCTGCCACTGTGATATTAAAAACATTTAATAAACACATTTGGAGCAGAGATTGACATTCCTGCGCCAGGCTTGCCCAGGGAGCCAAGGGCTGAAGTTCATTTGGAAGGTTCTTTCTTTCTGTGGCCTCAGCATTGTCTGGTTCTGGCCATGAGTTGAGCTAACACTGGGAGTCACCAGTTTCCCAAGGGAATAATTCTCTGTACCCTAATGCTAAGGCTGGGCAGGAGGAGATTGAGTTGTCCTGTGACAAACTTCCAGGCTTCAAAGCTTCCAAGTCCTTAGAATATATAAATATATATTCAGGGTTTTTTTTCTGCTTCAGAATGGGGGTGTGTTGATCTGCTTATCTCATGCATTGCAAACGTTGGGGTTTGCAATTTAGTGGGTTTCTTTTTTTTTTCCTGCCTTTCTGATCAGAAGTGACAAAAGCCTCCTCCTGACACCCAACAACCTTCCCACTGACATGCAGACACCCTGAGAAGGTTTTGGCTAGAGCAAAGCCTGCCCTTCTGATGGAAACCCATTAGCTGCTGCTTTTTCTCTCCTCCCTCCTCTTTTCCTTGCTAGAATAAAGTGGTTTGCATCATTTTTCCCCTTGTTTCAGCCAACAAACATGTTTGTTTCTCCTTAATTACCTGGGTGTCAATGGGGTGCTTCATCACTGTCTCTCCTCCGCCGGTTCCTTTTCGTTTCAATATGTAGCAGATAATCAGAAGCCTCAACTGCAAATCCTGTAAAATGTTCCAGACTTGAAACTGGAAAATAGCCCCAAAATGACCTTGAGATGACTTTCTGTGTCCGTAGAAATGAAAATTAACTGGACTGATTTGACTGGCCTGAGGGGAAGAAGGTATTTAAAAAAAAAAAAAAAAGAAAAAAACCTGACAAATGAGCCAGGGAAGTTTTGCATCTCTCAGGTGAACGGGAACATTAGAATATGTATTAGTTACAAATGCTCTAGCACGGGGTGTCTGAAATGGTACAGGGAAATAATCTGTGTGTGTGCAGGAGGAAGGCAGGGGAGCTGTGCTGGGTGGTGGCAGGAATGTCCCCCTGGGGCTGCTGGTCCTGTGGCTGGAAGAAGACCCGAGCCCAGTGGCCTGTGCCAGGGAGCTGGGGTGAATTGGGTGTCTAGTGTGCTTTGCTGTCTAGGTGAAGGTTTGTCTGGGGGGTGCTGGCAGCTCTGCCCAAGCTCCCTTGCTTCTGCTGTGAGTTGCAGAGAGCTGCTGGTGTCTGAAGGGGCGTGTTGTGAGGGAGTCTGTATTCTGGGTGCTGTGAAGCACCAAAAGGCTCGTGCAAGGTTGTGTAGGCTGGTCCTCATGGAGCTTGTGCTTTAGTCCAGATCCCCGGAGCTGCCACTGCTGAATCACACCTGGGAAGCCTCTTCCATATGGACAAACAAGCTGGAGCTGATGGATAGGGGATGGAAGGTGGCTGAAGATGTGATGGAGGTTGATTCTCTTGGGATTTCCCAGGCCCTGGGCTTTTGCTGTGAGCAGCCACGTTCCCAGGGCAGTCACGCACTGCTGTGACACCAGGAAATGTTACCCTTGGCCTTGTGTCAAGGGGACGTGTGTCCCATGACAGCCCAGTGGAATAGCTGTCATCTTCTATCTGCTGCTGACTGTGCTCCTTGTCTGAGCTGATACCTCGGGAGGTGAAAGGAGAGCAGATGAAGGCAAAGCTACCAGAAGCATGGTGTGCAGAGGGGGAAGATGTTTGCTGTGTTGTCTCAAAGGCATGTACTGTCTCACTGATGGTGTACTGGGGTTGTGTGGCAATCCCCATTCCCCCTGCTCTGCTTGCTGGGGAGGTGGTACAAGAGTGGGCAATGAGGGGTGTGAGTTGGTGGGGGTATGGCAACTAGTCCAGGTTAACCCACCACAGGAGACAATGTGGGTGGGAGTATGAACTGTCACCCAGCCCAGGGCAGGGTACCTGTTTTGAGGAGCCTGGGTTGCACGTTGGAGGCTGATCTCCGTGTGGAGCTGCTGGAGAAGGGATTCCCTTGTGCTGTAGCATGAAGGGGCTGTGTTCTGTGATGGGCCAACCCATTGTTCTCTCTCCACAACTGCTTGGTGTTTGCCTATGGACTCATTTGTCGTTTGTGAGGTTGGGCAGCAGCATTATCTTGACAAGAGAGAGCGATTTAGAGCTCTGTAATCCATGCTTGTCCATCCTAATTACTTCCCTTATCAGCCTTCAGGAGAGTAACTTTACAGTGATAATTAGTCTCTTCAATCCCACCCTATCTTAATAATTAACACAGAGTTAGAATGGGAGGGGGGAGTCTGTTTTGGGCTGAAAAGGTCCTTCTGCAGGGAGAGCAGCATTGATTTCATAGGCAATCTGGAGAGGACAGCCTTGGAGATGGCAAGGGGAGGCTGCACACTGAGGATCTTCAGGACGACGACAGCAAGGAGTAAACAACAGGAGCCAAAATAGTGTTTATATAGTGTGAGTTTGGATGGTTTATTAAAGGAGTGCTGGGCAGGCACTGGTGAGCTCAGGAGCAGTGAGCATCTGCCTCCTGCACAGGCTTCACCTGGAGCTGGGAGCATCCAGCTCTGCTGAAAATGAGCCCATTCATCATCTCTAGTGTCTGAGACACAGCACAAAAAAGGGCAGTTTGACCTAATACTGCCCTATAGCAGCTGCAATTACTGGCGTATAATTCATTTCAGATGGATCCAGAGATTTCTTTCCATTAACATCCAGAGTTTAAAAAAAAAGTGGGCAGGATTCAGAAGCTCAGACCAACAGCCATCTCAGGCAGGGGATGAGTTGCACGTTGTGGAGTCAAAGGGCAGGATTGGACCTCTCAGGACCCCTGCTTGCTTCTCTGGGAAGACAACTGGTTCTCATTTCTGGTGTTTAAATGAGGATCTTAACCCTGAGAACAAGTAACAATATTGGGTGTGAAGGGCTGATCAAAGGCAGCCGTGGTGGCAAATCTCTTGCAGGAAAACTTGATTCTCAGCTTTTTCCAAGTAGAAGGGCCTTAGTTCATACAACTCAAATCTCTTTGGGGTAGTGTGTTGGTTTTGGTTGTGTCCTTTTCCAGAAGGATGTCCACAAAAGTTTCCAAATGAAGAAGTGGGAGGTGAGGAAACAATTCCATTCTTCATTTTAGGATATATTGCTGGGGCAGGTTGCACAGACCCTGGGGGGCTGGTTTGGACACTCTCTGCTGTCCCAGCTTGAAGATCTGGCTGTGTGTATCAAATCTGGTATTTTTTTGAGATCAATTAAGTGTCACTTCAGTCTGTTTTTGTGGTTGGTTTTGGTTTTTTTTTTTTTTTTGGAAGGAAAACATTAATCAGCAAGGTGGGTCTGAGGAGCACAAAGTGCTTTTTTTATGCTATGCTGGTTCTGGGGTTGAATGCAACTGGGGCACTGCTGCTCCAGAGTTAACCTCTCTCTCTGGGGAGCTTGTGAGTAAATGCATATAAAGGGAGGGAGGGATGGAGTTGAAATCTATTTTTAGGCTGTTTCTTTAATTTTCAGACATAATCTATCTAACCTGGTTCTTGGAAAAAAAATCCCTCAGTTTTTATTACAAGCCCCAGAGGCTCATACTAATAGGTTAGTTTAGAGCTGGCACTAATACCTTCCAGAGAGTGTCTGCAAAGCTGTCTGAAGGCTACACTCTGCCACCACCTTAAGTATCTCCATCCTTGCTGACTTTTTCCATCCCTACTCCATTGTGCTGAACCCCAAAGAAGACGTACTTCTGCCAGGTCAGCCTGTCCAGGTTAACCTGGATATGGCCAAGAAGGTCTCAGGTCCTGATTTTCTCAGCCCAGGCTTTCATGTAGGGATGCAGGGATATGGAGGGAGTCACCTGTCTGAAGAGCTTCCCTCTCTTCCCAAGACATTGCTTGGGAAGATGTATTCCCCTTGGCATCTTCCAAGATGAATTAGATCCCTATCATGTGAGTGGTGCCAGGCAGGTGTCAGGCTCTGATGGATGGGCAGAGACACTGGCAGTTGGATAAGGATCCCACTTGATCATGCCCCTTGGCTCCTTGCCCTGCTCCCATGCTGGGGCCATGGCCCCTCTTCAGTCCATGCTTCCCTTCCATCATCATCATGCTAAACTGAAGAGACAGATCCATTCAATAATTCATAACCTCACATAGCCTTTGTCTTATGTCAAAGAGGGGAAACAAGCAACCCTTTGGTTTGTCCTTCTCTGGGTTGGAGGTGGAGGAGCAGAAGTGAAGGGGGCTGTGGAGTTCCTTGGGCAATGCCGTGTCTCACGGGATGCAGTGATGGACAGAAATGCCTCCTTGCAGCCAAATGGAGAAGACCTTCAGCGTGGCAGGGGTGCAGGGTAAGCAAAAGCCCTCTGGAGGGATGAACAGGTGTCAGAGAAGACTTTGGGAGTGACCTGTGCAGGGGATGGCTAAGAATTTACTGGTTTTGTTTGGTTTTGAGTGTATTTCAGTATTTCTGATGTTGAAGGTTGGCTTTCAAATGGGGTAAGATCATTCAGAAACTGGGATGTTATTGAAAACCAGCAAAACTGTCTCCTAAGGGATTTTGTGAGGAGTTTTGAACAGCTCCCTTCATTTTGAACAGTTTTCTTCCTGTCTGTGTAACTTGCAGTGACTGTATAAACTATTCTGCTTCCTCTGGCCATAAGGTGTGAGATTCTGGATTTATCCTCCACCCATCCATGCTTATGTTCATTCCTATAAAGACTTCTCTGAAACCTGGAAATCTGAAACCCTCAGAATAGAGGGTTCTGCACAAATCCAAAGCATCTGATTGCTTAGAAGTCACTGGAGTATCTTGTGTTCATGATTTTAACAGTTGTAGAGAGGGTTTTATTTTCTCCAGAATCATAAACACAATCTTCAGTGTGTTTTGTGAAAACAATAAAGCTAAACTCTAATAACCACACATTTTCCTTGCTTTATGTGCACACATCCTTGGGGAACAGGGCCTCAAGGACTCATCTTGCTCTGCTTTTAACAGAGTTTTAATGCGCTGAAGTTGTTGAGTGGTGGAGAGCTAGATTATCAATTTGCTTTGGTACCTACAGGAATTTTCTTTACCTTTAAAAATGCTCAAGGTGAGCAAAAAAAAGGCACCTCTGGAAGAGAAAGGCGGTGATGCAATGGGAAGATTTTAGCTCTGCCACCCAAAAATCAGGCTTCGTTTAAATGCTGTGTCTTGCAAACTCTTCTGTACAAGGACTAATTAGCTTTCTTGCATCTCTCTCCTATGCTGTGAATAATACTGTTTTCTTTTTAGAAGAGATCTGAGGCTCTCAGAGGCAATTTAGAAAGCAGGATGCTCTGCTGCAGACGGGGAGCCAGAGTGGGGAGATGAAGGGACGTGGTTCCTGGAGTATTTAGCCACCAAATGGAATTTGTATTTTCGAGTGCAGAAGTAGGTTAGGGCCTGAGCTGTGTCTATAGTGATTTTTTTTTTTTTTTTGATTGAGAACTCACTTAATGAGAGAGTTTTCATCCAGAAGTGTTGAGAAATGCAAAATACCATGGAGATGTTCCAGTTTTGAACACTTTTCAGGGGAAGCGAGAGAGAAAATTATAATCTTTTGGTGTTTCTTCAAAGAAAAGCAGGTGCCCAGGTGGGGAGGTGTCCATGTGTGGACAGTCTTTGCTGGGACATCCCTGGTGCTTGTCTTTAACCCATCAGTTGCCATTTATGTTTCTGGACGGGGAAACTTGCAAACAGTATTTTTATTTGTTGTTGTTTTGTTTTTTTGTTTTGTTTTTTTTCTCTGCCATAGACCAGGATAAGGTTTAAAAAGATCAGAAAAGCCTCTTAGATCTTCATGGGAACAGCTTCTCTGATTTCAGAGTGGTGCTTGTTGGAGGTGCAGCTGCATCTCTGCTTTCCAACAGCCCCAACAGGGCCAAGCAGATCCTTAAATACCTGAATTTATGAATTTCTCTGGAGTGAGTACCAGTCAAGGGTCAAATGGAGGGCTCCTCAGTCTCTGCCCAGCGTGGCAGAGATGGTCACCGTAAAGGATCTCCAGGCTGCACTTATGGCTCATCCTTACAAGGAGGAACTCCAACATGGGGGGCATCAGAAGGGATGATCTATGTATGTGGATCCCAAAGGGCTCGAGCCCTGAAGCAGGGTGGATCTGTATACTGGGGTAGAGATGATCTTCAGGGCTGGAAAGCTGGCAGGCAGGAAAGAGGGGAGATAAAAGGTGTTGCCACTGCTGACAAGCAGAAGATGGTGTGTAAATGCAGCAAGTGCCTCTCTTGGGAGGGGAGAGCTCTGAGCCAGGCTGCAGACCCCCTGTGTTGACAGTTCTGGGAAGCAGGAGTTGGTCAGCATGGCTCTAACTGGGCAGGGTGGGTTGGCACTGGGCAGGGTGGGTTGGCACCGTCGCCTTTTTAAGCTGCTGTGGAGTCCTCGCGTCCGAAACCCTTTGATACTTGTCTGAGAGCATCAGGGCTCTCTGGTTTCCAAAAGGAGCTCTCCACGGGAGAGTGATAAATGTGTTTAATTTTTGCAGAGCTTGTAGCCTGGTTTTATCCCAGGATCCGTCTCTTGAGGTTTTATTAGCTGATGGTGTCTGTAGGAAAAAGTCAAAGCGACTAGACAGGAACAGCCGTGGAATTGATGTAGGAAGCAAGAGCATGTTTTGGAGATAATGTTTCTCATTCTGGCTGTTGCTACGTGCCGAGTTGAGGCAGCACATTTCCAGTTTGGCCAAGTTTTACAGCCACTGCCTGCCAAAAAATTCTTCTGGCTGGCCTCCTGTTTCAGCAGGGTGCGAGTTGAATGCTCCAGTCCTGATGGGTCCCCTGCTCTGGTCCTTGGGAGAATCCCTGCTGGATTGGAGTATGGGGACCAGCAACAAGACAGGTGACAAATGGCCTGGTCCCCTGTGTGTGGCTCTGCTAAGCCTGGCACAGAGTCGAGCTTGGCTTGGCTGGCTGCGAGCTCCAGGTGGCAGGAGGGGCTCGTGTGCTGTGGGTGTGCTGGCGTGGGGGGGTGATCACCCTGCCTTTCAATCTGGGAGAGAGAGGGACAATTTGCAAACATGTGTTGATCCGTTCCCCTAGGAAGCCAGGCACTAAATCATCACCTTGCAGCTTGCATGCAGATTCATCCAGGGAACCTATTTAATTAGGGGATAAATTTAGAAATCAATTATTATTTGCAGAAACAGTTTCTTTCCCTCTAATGAGGCTGCAAAGATTCATCCCTCTCTACCTCTTTCCCATGACCTTTGTGTATGCAGATCAAGGGTGGAAATGCTCCGTGTCTCTTTTTTCTCAGTGCAGGTGGCCCTATTTGGGCAGCTCCATAGAGCTTTCCCTGAGACTCGAGGGTAGAACCATGAAACTGGGCTGCTTGTGGTTCTACTGGTGCAGTAGTGATGAGAGCACCAGGTCCACTATTAATGGGGACGTGGATCAGCCCTTCCTAATGGGATAGGGGATGGGAAGCGATCTGAGCTTGATGGAAAGGGGAAAATAAAGATGAAAGGCTGGAATAGAGTGTTAGGGCTGTTGCTAATGAAAGGAGGGAAGGGTGAGGGGCAGGAAGAGTCTCATGAAGCATTGCCACTGGTGGGGAACACTAGGCAGCCTGTCTGGGAGGGAGTGGGACCACGTGGGGTGGTGTGGGTTGATGGTGAGTTGGCAAAAGTTCTGCAAAGGCAGGTTAGGACTGTAGTGGCAGCAAATCTGACCCTGCTCTGCCTATTGGGAAAGATGTGGCACTGGTGGGCTCAAGCTACCACCAGAGCTGGGGGAATTTCAGGGCAAGCACAGTGGTCAGAGACATCCCTGGGGCTGGCATCAACCCCAGCAGCACTGCAGGCATTGCATAGATTCATAGCATGCAATCACAGAACCACAGAATGGTTTTGGTTGGAAGGGACCTTAAAGATCATCTAGTTCTAATGTCCCACTAGACCAGGCTGCTCAAAGCCACTCCAACCTGACCTTGAACATCCACAACTTCCCTGGGTGACCTGTTCCATAGTCTCACCACCCTCACTGTAAAGGATTTATTTCCATGACCATCACACAAAGACTTGCACCCTTCGTGCAGTCAGGGGATGCTGTGAGGTCCTGGCCACCCCTGGCAGCATGGTGGGGTTTTCTAGCCACCCAGGATTGCACTCTGGTTTCAGGAGGTGCAGCATGTGTTTCAGGGCACAGCTGGCATGCCTTTGGTGTGTGCTTGTGCCAACCTGGGTGGTGATGGAGGTTGTGAGGACATTGCTGCTTTGGGCTTTGGTCTCGGCCACTTTGTCGCTTCTAATCTCTGACAAATTGCTTAGCTTCTCTTTTGCCTTAGCCACTTCTAAATGGGGAAAAATTATTTTGCCCACAGGCTCTGAGAAGCTTTAATAAATTCGGCTGCTTTTATTATTTTGGCTTTTTAATGGCTCCTCATCTTACGATGCCACTTCCTGAGCCCTCCAGCGACTTCTCTGTGCTCTTAGATCAGCTGCTGTGAGTCCAGTTCATTCCAGTGACAGTCTGGAGAGAGGTGAAGATTTTCACAGCTATGTCTCCATAAAACCTTTTGCTTCTGACAGCCTGTGGTCACCCACCACAGCCTTTTGTCCAGGGCTGAGGTTGTCTGTCCTGCTCAGGGTGTGTTTGGCACCCTGGGAGGGCACCCTCCAGGAGCAGCAGGCTGCTCTTGCATAATCCTTGCTGTGCCACTGTTCTTTCCTGCAGAAACGTGGTGGTCACTATCTGAGGGGTGGGTGTTGAGTGGAGAGGCCAGTCTCTTTTCCATGGTGCCCAGTAACAGGACAAGGAATAATGGGTATAATCTAGAACATAGAAAGTTCCACCTCAACATGAGGAAAAACTTCACTGTGAGGGTGCCAGAGCCTGGCCCAGGCTGCCCAGAGAGATTGTGGAGTCTCCTGCTCTGGAGATTTCCAAACCTGCCTGGGTCTGTTCCTGTGTGGGCTGCCCTGAGTGACCCTGCTCTGGCAGGGGGGTTGGACCTGATCTTCAGAGGTCCCTTCCAACCCCTAATTCTATGATTCTGTGGACCCTTCTCCTTGGGAAAGGATGTCCATCTCTCAGGAGGTGGAACTGTCATAGTGTTTGCCTCTCTAGAAAGTGGCAAGACCTCATCTCTCCTTCCCTGCCTATCCCAAAGGGGTACATGGAGACTTTCTGCTGGGACCTCCCCCAGAGCTCAAGAGCTACATGGAGGAACCATGCTAGAAAAATGACTTTGCTTCACAGTTTGAGCAGTGCCCATGGCTGTTAAACTACCTTATCTTTTTCAGAGGTACAGTTCCCAAAGAGAGACATTTAAAAATGCAGAGGTTTCATAGATTCATAGATATTAGGGGTTGGAAGGGACCTAGAAGATCATCTAGTCCAACCCCCGTGCCCGAGCAGGATCACCTAGACCAAGTCACCCAGGAACAGATCCAGGTGGGTCTTAAGTGTCTCCAGAGATGGAGAGTCCACAACCCCCCTGGGCAGCCTGTTCCAGAGCACTTGGCTGGCTTTAATCCTGCCTGGCTTTGCCACGCTCTTCGAGTCACCTCAACAGGGCACGGTGTCCTTCTGCTCCTGCCACAGCTTGCAGGGAAGGGAATTGCTGTCCCTGCTACCCAGCCTGTCCTGTAGAAGGTCTGTGTGCCCCTTGGTGCCTACCCTACAGTGCCAGGCTTCTCTGCTCCGCTCCCAGCACTCAGCTCCCACGGGAACTCCAGAAGTTGCAGTTGGGAGAAGCCATAGGGGTATGGTTTCAAAAATGGATTTTTTTTCTCTTTGCACAAGCCTTATCTAATGTCATAGTGATGTCTGGAGCTGCTCTGCTACTGGGGTGTCTGTTTGAGGTGCTGTGGGCTCTGCTGGAATAAGGCATCACCACCCTAGCCTCACTGGTCAGGGCCTGTGTCAAGGCAGGGCAAGCAGGGGGTGTGGGCAGGCTGGGGCTGACCAGGCACCTGCTCTTTTGCTCTGGGACTTGGGCCAAAATATCATTAGGGCCAGCCCAGCCCTCTTTTCTGTGCTCACAGCCCAGCAGCCAATGACACCTTTGGCTGCACCCCCAGCAGCGTGGGCAGCAGGGCCAGGGGGGGATCCTGCCCCTCTGCTCCCAGGGCTCTGGGGAGACCCCCCTGCAGGGCTGGGTCCAGCTCTGCAGTCCTCAGCACAGCAGAGCCAGGGAGCTGTTGGAGCAGGGAGGAGCCCCAGCAATGAGGGTTGGAACTCTCTGCTGGGAGGCCAGGCTGGGAGAGCTGGGGGTGTTCAGCACTGCTCAGTGCAGGGGGGTTGGACTAGATGATGTTTAAAGGCCCCTTCCAACCCAAACCCTTCTACGAACATATGATCTCCACGTGCCAGTGTGTGCCACCCGCTCAGGGACTGCGTGCTGCCGCTGCTGCTCAAAGACATGCCCGTGCCATGCCCATGCTGTGCCCGCCTCCCTTGTGATCCCTCAGCTGCTCAGAAAAATCCAGCGAGTGGTTATCACACTCAGCAGCTCTTGCTCTGTAGCCTCCAGTTGTGTCATTAGACACTTCAGATCTGCTGAGGCTCCGAGCAAAGCTCCGGTGTCACTGTGCAGCCAGCAATCTGCGCTGGTACTCCAGGCACCTCAGCTTAGCTGGGCTCTGTCTGGGCTTGAGGATTAAATCAGGTTTATATTCTTGTGCCTAGTGAAGGCTTTCCAAGGGGATTCCCGTGCACGTGTGGTGGGAATAGACCCTCTAATTCTTGTAGTGGCCCTGCAAGGAGCCAAGCTGGGGGTTTCAGACATGGTGGAGAGATGTCCCGCGTGGCAGCGGGTGTGGGGTTGGCACCCGGCTCCCTGCAGGCCTCAAGGCTGAGCAGAGTTACGTGCCCTGAAGCAGCAGATCTGCTAATCTCCTGCACAATGCTGATTTTTTTCTGAGACAGAGCATCTCTACTGACTGCATGAAAACCTGTCTCATTTAATCCATCCTTTAAGCAGCAATGGTCTGGGGCTGGCAGCGTTGTGCGCCCGTTAGCTGCAAAAAAGCCTCCTTGTCAAAGACATTGATTTTCTTCAACAGGGACTAAGAGTTGAACCATCAAAAATTGGTGCTTGTGCCTTTCAGATAGACCCTTTTCTCCTCACTTATCCAGTCTGTATCTTGTTGGGTTTGAGGATCTGGAGTAAGTAGGGAACAGAAGACTTTCAGCTTTCTTCATGCATCTCTACAGCAGCTACTTTCATGGACCAGCAGCTCTTTCTGCTGTGACCAGAGGACAGCCTCAGCTCTTCTTTCTTGCACCTTCAGGGCCTCCTTCAGAAGTGAATCCTCTCTCTCTCTTAGGTGAGTTAGGACGCTCCAGGAAAGTTGCAAATCTTGAGTGTTTCAGTAAAAACCCAAAGAACCTCTAAAGGAAACTCCTGGTGCCCCTAAATGAGGACTGAGGCAGGAGAGAAGGCTGCTAAACAAAACCTGTGCATCAAGGCACTGTGTTCACAGCCATCCCTCTGGCAGGCTTCTCTGCAGGATGATGCAGGATGCCTGAGAGGGGCTATGGTGATTAAATCACAGAATAATCATGGTTGTAAGGGACTTCCTAGATCACCGACTCCAACCATACCTAAAAATAACCTCAAACCAAACACAGTCCCCTACATTCCTGCTCTTAGAGTATGTCCGGAAGCACTGTGTCATTTTGTTTCTTAAATACCTCCATATTTGGTGATTTAGCCACCTTCCTGGGCAGCCTGCAAACGTGAGTCTCTTTCCTTTGCCTTTTTTGTTAATTACAGCTGCATCAGCTGCGTGAGTGGCACTATAGAGGGGCTGTGACTGAGCACCCCTGGTGCTGCTCATCATCAATATGTTAAGGGTGAGTGTAGGGAGGATGGAGCCAGACTCTGCTCAATGTAATCCAGTGGTAGAACAAGAGGCAATGGGAGTAAGCTGGAGTACAAGAGGTTTAGGATAAACACAAGGAAAAACTTTTCACAGTGAGGGTGAGAGAGCTCTGGAACAGGCTGCCTCGGGGGGTTGTGGATTTTCCCTCTCTGGAGATGTTCAAAACCTGCCTGGATCTGTTCCTGGGTGACTTGGTCTAGGTGCCCCTGCTCTGGTTGGACTGGGTTGGACTAGATGATCTTCTAGGTCCCTTCCAACCCCTGACATTCTGTGATTCTATGACCCGTGGCGTCGAGTTGCGTGCGAGTAATTTCTGTAGGATGGGCTTAACGTGCGGCAGCGGCGGCTGCCTCTGCGGCTGCCTCCCGCCGCTGGCTGAGGGGGGAGTCTCTGCTGACAAATAAAAATGGAATTGAATGGAAGGGAATTGAAAGTCAAAAGGGCCCTGTAATAATTTCAGAGCGCCTGAGGCGCAGCGCGGAAGCCCTGGCATTATAAATAAGGGTAATGGACTAGAGGCTGCACCGCAATCCGAGCGGCGGCGGGAGCGCGGACGTGCGCTGAGCTGCTTGAAGGTGCGTGGAAGTCAGATGATGATCTGGAGGTAGTGCAGGCAAATCAATATCTGCTCACTGATGTCTATAAGGACCCGAAAGCCTGCGGTTAGAAATGCCAGGGGGTGAGAGGGTGGCACAGTGAGCTCCAGAGCCACCGGTGAATGAGCTGTGTGGGATCAGCCCAACCCTCGGCTTGTCTTGAAGTGTTTCCAGGGGAAGCAGTGGAAGGGGCTGACTCTTGTCCTCCCTGCTCACCCCCTCATGTCCCACACCATCTGTGTGGTGATGCAGGCTGCTGACCTGTCAGAATCATAGAATCATTAAGATTGGAAAAGACCTCCAAGATCATTAAGTCTTGCTGCATTTCACAATAATTACATCTACCTGAAATATTCTTGTTAAAAAACACTTGTTTATGAATAAGCTTGATGGGTGCATGGGAAGACTCCAAATGTCCTGGCTGAGTTCACTGTTCCTAATTGGATAAATCCAGTACTGTCACTGGGACTGTGAGTGTGAGACATGGCAAATGGCATGGGCTGGCCCAGAAGGGTTGGAGCTAAGTCAGAGGGTCAGGTAGGGCAGTATAAGTATTGGTGTTGGTGCCTCCTGAAGCTGAGTAGATGCTGTGGGCCACTCAGGACAGCTGGTACAATTGCATGGATCTACTAGGTCAATGGTGAGGTGGTGGAAGTCAGGAGAACCCTTTATGAGTTGGGACTCCCTGTCTGATTTCAAGTGCAACCACTGGCTGAATTTACCACCTCAATGTCTTTATTCTTTACATCCCTCTCAGCTACAGTGGGCTGTTTGTGTCCTGCTTTGTGCCATGTGCAAGGATGACAACTTCCCTCTTTCTCTGCAAGGTTTTGGAAAGAGCATGAAGTGAAGGGATGCCATGTGCATGAAGGGGTGTCCTGTGGGTGCAGACACCTTGCTTCCACCAAAGTGCATCCTGCAGGGAGAGTTTTACTGGTGAGCAGGTGTA
Organism: Corythornis vintsioides; assembly: GCA_025447755.1. Taxonomy (NCBI): domain Eukaryota; kingdom Metazoa; phylum Chordata; class Aves; order Coraciiformes; family Alcedinidae; genus Corythornis; species Corythornis vintsioides. Next base: position 62,129 of record JAOEGS010007253.1, on the reverse strand, counting down.
AATCTTCAAGCCTACAAGCTGAGATGTACATGGTAGGCTTCCAGGTCTTTGAGAAGTGAGGGGTGCTGGTGTTTATCAGGGAAGAGATACTGGAGTGCTTGGTGTCTCCATCCTGTTGCCAGAAGCATTGACAGATGCAGAATCTGTGCAAAGCCCTTCTCAGCATTTTCTGAAAAGTCTGAGGAAGCTTTCCTGTGGTTTTGGTTCCTGTTGAGCTTGGGATCTGCCCTCACCTTCAGTCATGCTGCTCTGTAGTTCAGCTCTTACCACATCTCTGCAGTCTTTGAGGTGGTTGGTGCCAGGAGCAAGCCTGAAACCTGGTGCCTTGTTCTTTTCCTTCCAGGCAAATCCCATTTTGCCCATCCAACACTAGACACACGATGCTGCTGGCACAGCAAACAAGGTGCAGGAAAAGTGGCCCAGCCTGCCCATATCATGGGCAAGGTGCCCTGTGGCCCATCCCAATACCAAGGCTCCCTGAAGCCATCCTCTATCCAGCACGAGCCTTGGACACACACTGTGTCCCAGCAGACACACAGAGTGCTGAGGCCCCCCTGAAGTGCCCTGCAGGTGCAGCCCTGTGTTCCTCATAGACAGGGGCTTTGAAGAGAGATGATCAGAGGGAGCTTGTCATCCTTCCCCCACAACCCCTTCTTAAACTTCTGAGGTTCTCTGTTACTTTTGATGATCTGCAGCTGCATTTCTGTGTTGCCCTAGTGAGTACTGCGGAGGGAAGCAGGGAAGTTGATGTAGAAGGGAACATGTTAAAAAATTAGGAGAAGAGGGGAAAAAAACCCCAAACCAACACAAAATAAACCGAGCTAATGATTTGGATTTAAAAAAACCCAAACCACTATATTGCCAGCAAAAGACCCAACCACTGAGTACTGTCAGGGCCCATTTGCCTGCACACTAGTCCCCTGGGGACCATGGGGGAAGCCCCGTTACCAGAGTCATTTTGGATCCAGTCTGCACAGAGCACAATCATCTATTCTGCAGGGAGCAATCCTGTGCTGCAAGGGCACTGGGGAGAGCTCTGTGTTTATGACTTTCTGCATAAATTTAGTTTATTAGCATAAGTGGAAGCTAGCACCGGAGAATCTATAAACTAACACTTCGCTGGAGGTTGGTGCCTCTGGAGAACCCCTGGACTAATGGCAGGAGAAAGGGGGTTGCAGGATGAGGGGTGACACACGGGCAGGCAGAGGACGGTGCATTTGTCAGTACTGGGTTTTAGTGCGAGGTGGGATGGTGCTTCTGAGCCTGCTGTAAAAGGAAATGGAATCACTAAAGACATCTCCAGCTTTTTCCTCTGCCAACAGATTAAGACGAGGAGTTGTACAGGTGAGCTGATGAAGTCTGGCTGCAGGGTGTAGGTCCTGCTGGGATGAAGCAGGTGGTGAGGAAAGAGGCAGGAGGTGCTTGGATTGTGCACTGGAAATTACTCACAGGCTTCTCGCCCATCACACTGGGGATTTAGTCCTTATAGTAAAAGTGTCCAGCCAGTGCCAGGGGCTGAGGAGTGCTGGGGAGCAGAGAAGGGGAGGAATGCACAGAGGGTTAGGTTATTTGGGGGTGGGGAGCTGTGCAGGGCTGAGCTGCCCATAAGCAGATTGGGTTATTTTAATAATGACCTTCAAGAATTAAATAAAAATACAATAATCACGGTAGATTAGGAAGAACAAGCCAATTAAATACCAAACAGGCTTTGTAAAAACGCCATGACAGATAAGGCAGAGCTGCAACCTTCCGAATAACTGATGAATGTTGAAGCCTTGTGGAAGGTCGGGTGGACTGGGGGGGAGCTGGTGGATGTTTCAAGCCTGGCAGCCTGCCCTGGGGAAGGCAGAGGTGAAGTGGCTACTGCTGCCTGCTTGATGCCTTCAGACTAACAGAACAGAGGGGGAGGGGGTGCAGAGGAGGGGAGGGGATGGGTAGGACATCCAGGAGCCCGAAGGCATGGAGTAACAATCCTCCAACTTTAATATCTGCTGTTTCATTTTATATTCATCATGTCAGCATAATCTGCTTTTATGGGAATCGTCTTGGTTCCCAACCAAATGCATTTAGGTCTTTTTTGCTTTTAAGTTTGATTGTAATACGAGTTGAAGACTTCAATGAAATGTTTGTATGTAAGAATCGTAGCAGCAGTGGAGGGAAAAAGGGAATTAGTGAATCATTTGGAAGCATCCTGGCTTGGATCAGCACTGGTGTGGCCAGCAGGACTAGGGCAGGGATCTTTACTGAACACTGGTTCAAATCCAGGGTTCAGTTTTGATCCCTCACTCCCAGAAGGACATTGAGGGGCTGGAGTGTGGCCAGAGAAGGGCAATGGAGCTGGGGAAGGGTCTGGAGCACAAGTCTGGTGAGCAGTGTCTGAGAGACCTGGATTTGTTGAGCCTGGAGAGAAGGAGACTCAGGGGAGACCTGCTGGCTCTGAGAGCTCCTGACAGGAGGCTGGAGCCAGGGGGGCTTGGGCTGTGCTCCCAAGGAACAAGCAATAGGACAAGGTGAAATGGCCTCAATATGTGTCAGGAAAGGTTTAAATGAATCATGAGGAACAATTTCTTCCCCTCCAGGGTTGTCCAGGCCTGTCCCAGGTTGCCCAGGGCGGTGGTGGAGTCCCCATGATCCCTGGAGGGGTTTCCAAGTTGTGGAGCTGTGATGCTGAGGGACATGGGTCAGTGGTGACCTGGCAGTGCTGGGCTAATGCTTGGCCTTGATGACCTTAAAGGATTTTTTCAATCAAAATAATTCCATTATTTTGCTGTGGTTTCTGCTGTCCCCTGCCCTGTCCTGGGTGGGTGACCTTCTGTTGGGCATGAGCCAGGGGGTAAGCCCCAGGAAGGGTTTTGTTTGAATTGCTTGTTTGATCTCCAAGGAAAATGTGCAAACTATAGTTTTAAGAGACCCAAAGTTGGAGGAAGGGCAAAAAAAGGAGAAAATGTTCTGTGTGACCTGTCTCTGCCCCTGGGCTCAGCTGAGCTGCGTGATGGGAAACGAGGGGCAGGTGTGAGGAATTGGGGGCAGGGAGCCAGGTGAGGCTGGAGAGGAGACATTTTTGCTCCTGTTGCCTGGGAAGGGGTTTCTTGGATCCTCTGCTCTGGAGAAATGTGGCTGCCTGTGGGATTTGGACAGGGTGAAGGGATCTGTCTGGCTGCTGTGGTGAAGGAAGACCCTTACTGTGCTGCTTCTGTTGTCCTCTGTGGGTGCAGCGAGCAGGTAGGAGGGTGGCAGGGCAGGTGTTCTGGGGTCTGTTTGGCTGTTTCACTCGGGATTTCACCCACCAAGCTGCATTTGAACCCTGCCTGAGAACTCCCCATCTGCTAGATGCCGAGATTTTAAATAGCTATAGACTACAAGTGCTTTTCCATTGCTGTCCATTTAAAACCTTAACTGTATCTCATTCTGGTTTGGTGCAGGAATGCCCTTAATTTGTTCCCAAAGCATTTGAAAGCTCTGATAAGAGGCAATCTCGCTGCAGACTATCGCATCCTTGCTGATAGATGGGCTATCACTGCTGTAACTACCCTGCAGATAGTGGAGTGACAATGCGTGTCCAGCCAAACACAGGCACGATGATATTCATGTCAAGTATATGAGGCCAAGAAATTTCCCTGTGTTTGGATAGTGAAGGGTTCAGCAGCCAAAGGGGCTTGAAAAGGCTTTTTCTCAGTGAGCAGCGAATGTGATGGGAGGGTCGGGATGTCCTGGCAGTGCTGGGAGCAGTCCTGGCTGGGTTCTTCTGCCCCACAGGCTGCCAGGGGTACAGAGCAGCCAGGTATTTATAAATGTGTGGTAAATGGTACCCAGGCTTGGCAAGGCAGCTCTCGTCAGCAATTGCCTCGCTGTTGAGTTTGCTTAAAATTACAAAATGAATGTAAAATTGAAGTTTCTACTTTTGGAAGAGACCTTTTGAAAATGAAACAGGCTTATCTTCAGTCTAGGCTAAAATCCAAAAAAATTGCCTCTATCTCAGAACTCCCCAGAAGTGTTCTCTCTGATCCTTTTAAACATCCCATGCAAAAATGTGTGCGCAAGGGAAAAAATTTGGAAGGAGATTGACCCCAGAGATTTTTATTTTTTTTTCCTGCTTGCTAAATGTGATGTAGCCAATGGGAACTGTAGCAGTGGGGTCCTGGTGCCACCCACATCAGGTCTGTGCTGTGGGCTGGGCAGTATAAACCCCTCTCCTGAGCCCTGTGGGAGAGGTCTGCTGCAGGGAAGTGTGTGATGACTGTGTTGTACTGTAAATCATTCTGTCCTTTGACTGTCCTGATGAACAGAAAGAACATGGCTTTGCATAACCAGAGTCCTGTCTCTTGATGCTTCTGTGCTGTCCCGTGGCCTGTTTGCTTCCGTGGAAGAGCTTGTGATATCCATCTCAAAGCTGAGCTAGTGCCTTTGCTCCTGAAAGTAGCATTTAAAATTAGATAAGGAGATGCTTTTTGGCACAGACCTTTGAAGTATGGCTAGGAAGATGACTGCAATTAAGCAGCCCTGATACTCCTCTCGTTTTGTTCTTTTACCCCTCCATGAAACCTGCTTTAGCCTCTTTGGAGGTGTGAGACAAAAGCCTCACTTCATTAGACTCCTGGGCCTGGCACAGCTGCTGCCCTTGTTTCCAGGGTGGTGAGCACAAGCAGCACCTCCCACTGCTGATTTGCTCCAGCAAACAGCTGGGTATGTTGGAGGTGGGAAGGGATTCTTGGAGCCATCTCCTCACAACAACAGAGCTGGGATGTGGAATTTGTGGATCCCCTCCAAAGCAGGAACCTGGGCTCTCGGTGGAGCCTGGGCACGGGCAGTGGCTGTTTAGTTTTTTCCCCTTGGAGTGCTCAGCTGTGCCTAGAGCTAGGGGGTGAGGATGGGCACAGTGCCCAGAGGCAGATACAATGAGCACAGGAGATTCAGGTGATGGTGTGGCCAGCTCAGGCGTAGCTGTTGTGTAACTGGTGAGCTGCTGGAGCAGGGGCTGGGCAGCAATGGGGTAATCTCACACCTACCCTCAGCTGGTCTGTGCCCTGAGGGAAGATCCTGAAGGAGCAGGGATGTGATGGAGACTCCTCTGGGAGAAGGGGGTGGTTGGCTCCACTTGAACCCATGACAGAAGACAGGAGCTTGCTGCTGGAAAAAGCATTGATTTCAGGGGTAATGAAAATCCTTCATGAAGGATTGAGATTTATTTTTTTCCCTCTGGGTTAGGACATGGGTCTGTAGAAGTGGAAGTGCCTTGTAGATGATGTGGCTTCTCAAGTGTCTTGAATCATCTTGTCCTGAAAGGTGTGGGTAAACTCCTCAGGACAGCCTCAGCTGGGCTCACTCCTTCCTTTGTCTCCCTGGGAGCTGGAACTGGATGTGCTTTTTCCCAGCCAGGTTCAGGAAAAGGACATGGAAAATGCCACTGTTGTTCCCTGTCCTCCCTGCTGACCCTCAGCCAAGGTGTGCAGAAGGACCATGTCTCTGTTCCCACCATGGTGCCAGGGGAACCTGAACTCTTGCTGTTGGCCTCTCTGGGGAGTGCAGCTCATGGTCCGGCCGGTCGCTCTTCCCCAACAAGAGGGAATTGAAATCAGGTCTCCCACCAAGTGGGTGATTGCTGAAGCCGTGGGCTGGGTGACTAAGAGGACCTGACTTGCTTCCCATTGCTTATATTGCAAATGGAAAAACAAACACCATAAAAAAAGAGGTGGTGGAAGGAGAAATATTTTGGCTCATTTTGAGCTAGTAGTTTTTTTTTGGTTTTGATTCGGTTGCTAAACTGCCAAATCAGATTCTTGCAAAGCTCTGTTTCAAACTTGATGGGCAGCTGTGGAGCTGTCAGCACTTGCCTGTGTCTGCTGCTGCCTGGCTAAGGCAGGAGCTGCAGCTGAGGCTTTTTGCTGCTGGCTCTGGCTGTGCTGGATGCTGCAGATCTGGAGATCGCTTTGGTTACACGGTCTGGGTTGTTCAAGCCCCTAATTCAGGCTAATATGGTGCCCCAAGTCAGGGAAAGCTGCCTCCGTGTGATCCTGTGATCCCAGCTTCCTGGGTGCTTATGTTGTAAATCAGGATCAGGTGGGATGTAAAACTAACAGAGGTCTCCAGATGGCAACCAACAGACCTGCAACCCCAAGGTCACAAAATCCCACCATGGTGGGGGTTGGAAGGAACCTCTGGAGATCATCTGGTGCCACCCCCCTGCTCCAGCAGGGTCACCCAGAGCAGGAGGCCCAGCATTGCAGTGTCCAGGTGGGTTTGGAATCTCTCCAGAGAAGGAGACTCCACAACCTCTCTGGGCAGTCTGGGACAGGCTCTGACACCCTCACACCAAAGAAGCTTCTCCTCCCACTCAGATGGAACCTCCTGGGTTCCAGTTTGTGTCTGTTACACCCCTTGTCCTGTCACTGGGCACCACTGACCAGAGTCTGGCCCCATCCTCTTGCCCCCAGGGGCCTTTAGCTCCTGATCAGAACTGATCAGCTCCCCTCTCAGGCTGCTCTTCTGCAGCTGAACAGCCCCAGGGCTCTCAGCCTGTCCTGGGCACAAAGATGCTCTGTAGAGCAATGTTGGTAGACATTTGTTAGTAGATATTTTGATATTCTGGTGGTCATTTCTTACTGGTGCTTGTCAATTTGTACTGGGAATGTCCCAGTTAAATACAGCTGTAGTGCTTCCTTGAAACCTGGAAAAAGGTTCCCTTGTAAATGCCAGCAGAGCCTGTACTAGTGTCTGTGTTTCAGCCTGATGGCACCCAGTGTCCTTCCTCCCCCTGCCCTGGTCTGAGGAGCAAAGCTCCCTTAGGCTTGGCTACACTTCTCTAGGAGCTTCTTCCAGCTTTTTTGCTGGGAGAGCTACAGGAGGTTAAAGGCATCTGGTGCAACGTGTTATTTACTGTTGTTGCCTTTCTAGTCTAGAAATCCCAAGGCACTTTACAGCCCTGTGTGTTTTATTAAGGAAGACAACTGGTACTGCTCATATACGGGGGAAATAGCAGGGAGAAGGCAGAAAAAATGCTCAAGCTCATTCTGTAGCTCAGAAGCAGAACTAGGGGTAAGACTCAAAAGTCCTGATTTCCAGGACTGCTAAAAACACTGTGTTGTAGCATCAGGGAGAAAACTGACCCTCGGTTGTGTGCTTTGTCCCTGCAGAGATGTCGGGGACGGTGGCTGACATTTCACTGGTGCACTGGAAGCAGCAGTGGCTGGAGAATGGCACCCTGTACTTCCACGTCTCCATGAGCAGCGCTGAGCAGCTCTCCCGGGCCACCCCTCCCAGCCTCCAGGAGCCTTCAGAGATAGTGGAGGAGCAGATGCATATTCTTCATATCTCAGTCATGGTGAGTCAAAGCTGCCAATGGCATCAGAGGGGACAGTGGCTGCCAGCCAGTTGGGGTGGGAGGGTGGCAAGTCCAGTTTGCAAATGCCTGAGTCTCTTCTTGGTTGAACCTCAAGAGAGGCAGAGATGTGTTTGAAGGGACCAGGAAAAAAAAAAAAAAAAGTGATTGGTCTTCTAAGAAAATGAAATAAAATAATAGACTGTAAGAAAGTAGCTGCTGGAAGGATGACAAGGCAGCTTGTGATTCCCCCTGCCTCTGCTGGCAACAAGAAACTGTGTTAGTGGAATATTTCTCCTTGGTCTTGCATTTGGACATGTGCAAAGATAATACTTGGGGCTTGGTTATTTCTTTCTGAAGCTTTCTGAAACTGAATTTTACATGTCAAGTGAATACAGGTTGTAGCAAGATCCTTCCCTTGCAAAGGGTGAGCCTGACCTAAAAGAAATGATCCAGATGCTTTGGATCTCTTCATCTCGGGTGTTTATGGGACCTTTTCATTAACAGATGGTGTAGGTGCTCTGGTGCCTTCTCAAATGCTGATTTCCATATCTTACGAGGTGCTTGCCTGTGTAGTTGGATCTGGTCCATCCTTTCTCTGTGCATTAAGAGCCTCATCTGCAAAATAGGACTAAATGTCCCTTAGCTCTCATTGGGATTAGCTATCCCATCAGGACAAGGAAACAAGAAGTTAGCCTTGTAGATCCTGTGTATATGGATGTCATCTATTGGCCCAAAGACAGTTGTTTATAGGATTGGGGATCCCATTGCAGCAACTCTCTGCAAAAGGTGAATCTGTTTGTCTCTTGGGAAACTGTGTGTCATCTCCATGGCATCTGTTCTTTGTTTTGTGAAGGAGGAGCAGAGATGTTGGCTGCACAAAGCCTGTATTTTTTCCATTTAAACATGTGACTGCACGGCTTTTACAACTTAAATCTGGTTTTTTGAATGTCTCAGCCCTTGTCAGATGGGCTTTAGTGGCACTGAGTGCATGTGAGCACCGAGAGAGGCTTTGCATTAAGGCTGTTGGGCAAGATAAGATAGCAGGATGGCAGAAGGGAGAGGAATCAGGGACTGCAGCTTACTAGGGAATGTTTTTATGTCCTGCTAAAAACGTCAGTGTGATGAAGTGTTGGGGGGGGGGGGGGGGGAAAAGGGGAAAAATTGATGTATTGGGAAAAAAAAAAAAAAAAAAAAAGGGGGAGAGGGAAAGAAAGAAAAGAAAGAGAGGAAGAGCAAGCGCTGGGGGG
>JAOEGS010007253.1:0-53554 GCA_025447755.1 Corythornis vintsioides | reverse complement strand
GGGCTGCAGGTTTAGAGGGAATGTTGTTATGTCCTGGAAAAAACGTAGGGGTGGGAAAGGGTTGGGGGGGGGGGGGAGAGAAAGGGTAAAACTGATGTACTTGGAAAAAGAGCATGAAAAAATAAGTGAGAGATGGAGCAAGGAATGAAGGCATCAAAACCCAAGTGTGGGGTGTGAAAAGCTTGATCCTTGGTTAGAGTGTGGGATTGCTCTTTACCATGAGGGTGGTGGAGCTCTGGAACAGGTTGCCCAGGTTGGTAGTTGAAGCCCTATCCCTGGAAATATTCAAGGTGAGGCTCGACAAGGCTCTGAGCAACCTGCTCTAGCTGAGGATATCCCTGCTCACTGCATGGGGGTTGGACTAGATGGTCCCTTTTTAGATGGCTTTAGAGGTCCCTTCCCACCCAAACCATTCCATGATTGCTGGGCTATTTGTGGTCAAATCTGAGCCATGGGGTAGTGGACTGTGGTTGTGGGGAGCTGCTGGCTCTGGAGCCTGGTGATTACAGCAATGGCTTGAAGTGCAGATTTTCTTTAGCAGAGAGAGATTCAGATTCAGTCCTGGACCTCAGGTCTTCCTAAAAAGCATGATGATTGCAATGGATTGATGATTTGGAGAGAAAAACTAGTTTCTTTGAGAAATTCTTGCTCACAGACTTCATCCACTTATATTGGAGAGCAGGAGCAGTGGGGCTGGTGGGCTGGAGATGAAGATGTTGCTGTTTATATCTGAGAACTCTCTTTGCACCCTCATCCTGGGTTAGCCAGTAAGATGTGCTTTGCTGCATCTCGCTGGAGCGGATGGCAGGGGAGCATCCATGGCTTTGTGGGAGCTCACTTGTGCCCTGAGCCTCTCCTGCCCTTCTGTGAGGGGAAGACAGGAGAGATGCAAATGTTTCTTCATAGAAGGAGCCATAATTCCACTTGATAAATCCTGATACTTCTCAAAATGGGAGATGAGGTCCCAGGCAGGGATGTGGGTTCAGGATGGGGTCTGTGCTGGACGTGTCTCCCCACAGAGGCAGAAGCTCTGTCTCTTTCTTCCCTGGGTCAGGATTGCAGCACAGACTTGAAAATTTGGCCATTTTTTTTTATTTTTATTTTTATTTTGAGTCAACCCAAGCCAAATTTTGAGTGAGTAGCAGAAAGTAAATGTGTGTGTTGAGTTCTGCCTCAACACTGTCCTTCAAGGCCACATGGAGTTATGAAGCTGAAGTAAAATGGCACTAAATTCTTTGTGTTTTGGGTGAAATATTTCACCCGAGTCCATTCCCATGCCTTTACTCTCCTCCCTGACCCCAGCTAAATCTCATTCCAGAGAGTCCCATCACTCCAGCCTTCCTGCAGTGGGGTTCCTTGGCTGTGCCACATCCCAGGGTTGGGGGCTGTGTGGTACCCCCCTGTCCCATGCCCACCACATCCATCTTTTCTCCTGCCTCAAGATGCAGCTGGACATCCCTGTGTCCTCCTGTCCAGCTTCTCAAACACTTTACCTTCTGCTTCCTACCATAAAGCCCGGTGGCTCCTGTGTGCTTCTATGGGCTGAAGCTGTTCCTGGAGCACGGGAGGAGTTTCAGCCCACCCAGGGCTGCCTGGCATTCAGGGTCTGTGTGTCCTGTTAATCATCAGCCCAGCATCTCCCTACGGGGGACAGGAGGAGACACGGGAAAGTGCTTCCTTCCATCTCCTTTAAGTGGCTGTAACACTTTTACCTGTCTCCTCATCCTCCAGCTGAGTTATAGGAAGCCGGGGAAGGTTTGCCTGGGGGATCTGGCTAATCCCGTGCTTAGGGAGTGCTCTACACAGCTTTATTGGACAGCGAGACATCTCCAAGCTAAGCTCCCTCTGACGGGCACGTTGCTTTGGATTTGTGTAGTTGTTTACGACTTGGCTGGTTGCTCCTGCTCTGCCTCTAAAGCTGAGACCCCCTCTGTGCTCCATGGGGGGTTCCAAAGGGGTGTAAATCCTGGATTTACTCCTCCCTCCAGTGATGTTGGCTGTCGGTGCGTGACTCTCTGGTTTGAGGTGGGTTTGCTTCCAGTGCAGCAGGAAAGGGGCTGTCAGTGTCTGTGACCCCATGTCCTGAGGCCACCATCCACCCCTGCAAAAGCACTGGGTGGCTGTGATCCTTTTCACACCTCCCTCCTTAAGCTCAAGGGCATCTTTGAAAGGAAAATAATACTTGATTTTTTTGGTTTTGTTTTTTTTTTTTTCCTCACTGTTTTTCCTTAATCTTTCCCCAGTGAGACATAACATTAATTACTGCAGTTAAGGGAATTCAGTCTCCATTACTGTCTGCCACCCCTTTCCTCTTGGCTTGAGCATCTGAAATTTGTCTCCCAAATGAAAAGAAGGGAGAAAGGGGAAAAAAAAAGAAATATGCTAATGCTACATTTTATTTATTTACTTTTTTTTTTCCAGTGTCAAGTAGAAAGAAATCAATATTTTTGTCATTACGCCTGTTGTGTTTTTTCCCCGTAATCTTAGCTGTCATTTGGGTTTAATTGTGTTGTTTCCTCTTGTGTGGAAGTAAATCTTATCTGTTTTGGATTAAAATTCAATGAAGGTCACAGCAGCTCGAAAACTTACCAGGCTGCAGCAATTAATGTTCATTTGGCTTTGATAAATTGGAATGTTCCCCACAATAGGACTGGAGTGGATTTCGGAAGCAATAATTCTTCCATTAACTCAATGATTTCCCCGCGTGATGGAGCGTCTTGTCACTGCTCTGTTTGTCAGCTGTCACTTCAAGGATCTGGGCATATGCCTGATATGATTTATCATGATTATTGGGGCTGCTTGTGTCAAAACATTTTAAGCCACTAATTATTCCAGCTTTGTAAATTGCCGAGGTTAACAAAACAGAAGAGAGATTTATTTGTTGTGTGTCCCCCACTGTCCTGTGTCTGTTCAATGACTGCTCAGTGGCTGGTAAATGCAGATCAACGGCCAAGTCCAGTGGTGTTTGCCATGGCGAGGGATTGTTTGGGGGGCTCTGAGGTGGAGGGGGATGGGTAGGGGCAGGACAGGCCCCTATCTCTGCCTTGACCCATCTCACAGATCTCTGGTAGGGATTTCCCATCCACCAGCTCCACCTGGCCTGGCGGGTACCCGGGATGCAGGTTTGGAATGAGGATGCAAAGCTGCATCCCATCCTGCTGGGGAAGGAATGGGTTTTCCTCCCATAAGCCTCTGTGAGTGATGCTGGGAAAAGCTCTGGCTTCTTGTGGGGAACTGGGACTGTGCTTGTGTGCTGAGTGGTCTGTAAATGAGCCAGGAGCTGCCCTTGCTCCATCTCTGGCAGAAATAAGCTGGGCTTTTTGAGAGAAGGAACAAGCAAAAACCTTGTTCACCTTGTACCACTGCCCTGCAAGGGAGCTTTCAAAGTCTGGAATAAAAGGTGACCAGACCTCATTGGGCTGCTTTTTTTTTTTGTATTAGTATTTTTTATTTTTAATACCTACTTTCTGCTGGCTGTTCCTGACAGTAGACAAGTTAGCTGCTGGTTTCTAGGTCTCTAGTGGTTTGGGTTTTTTTTAGCTCTTATTTGTACAAGTTTCCTTTTTTCTTCTGGTTCTCGTGCGTCCTGATGTTTCCCTAATGATCAGCCACTGGTGCCAGGCTCTGTCAGTCTCAGAGCTGGATAGAAAGTGTTCTCTTAAACTCCTTGCTCTGATTTAGCATCTTCCTGCTCTGCAGAGGAGGGTCCTGTGGGACCAGTTCGGGATGGGTCCTGGCCAGCACTGTGCCTCAGGCTGAAGCAGCTCTTTAGTCTCTTAAGCACTGCAGGAATATCCAAGAGCAAATGAGGTTCTGGGAGCTGCTGCTGTCTCCTTTCTGAAGCTGCCATCACCCAGTGAGGGCCATGACAAATGCAAAATCTTTTTTTTTTTTTTTTTTTTATTTTCTTTTCTGTGATCTGGGGTTTTTTGTTTATTTTTCCCCCCTTTTTTTTGCCACATCTGTGACCTGTATTACAACGGGCCCTCCCTCTGTGCTCTGCTGCCCATGTTTCCCCTGACAGGCAGCATCTCCTTAGGCTCCTGGCTTTCAACTTGGCTGCAGAAAGCATAGTGGGTGGGTGGGTGGCACCTCTACCCTGGTGGGATGAGTCCCTCAGTGCCTCATGACACACAGACAGTGTGATGGGCAGGATTGTGAGATCTCCTCCAAACAGCTGCACCAGCCCAAGTGCCCTGCTATCTGCATATGCTGGCAGGGGTTATTCTCCTTCCCATGGATGGATATAGTGTCATACCAGTGCATCTGGACTTAACCCAGCATGCACAGAAGAGGAGAGGAGGCTGAAGCCTTTTGTAGAGCTGGAGTGATTCCCAACCTTCCCAGCAAACAGCTTTCTGAGGGATCATACAGGCTTTGGACACAGCCACATTTTGAATCCTTCAGCTTTGGGGTTCCTCTCTGCTTGGCCATCATCTGGGTGGTGTTTTGTCTTCCCACACAACATTATTTTGTTCTCCTTGGTGCAAAACCTCCCAGTGGTTTTACTTCCTTTCCGTCAGTGCACTCCCAGCTTGTATGGCTGTATGTCCTGATGGGCTTCTGGTGGAACTGGGTGTTCTGGTGGCTGCAAAATGTTGCTTGAGCCTTGCTCTGTCTCCTTGCAGTGTGTCTTGCTGATGGCAGCATTGGAGCTCCTGTCAGGCAGCTCAATTTGGGGGGAAAAAAATATAATGGTGCAACATGAGTAATGAGGTAATGAAGAAGACACAACATCTGTGTCATCATTTCTGCACCAGGAGGTCAACCAGATTCATAAAACATGCACTTCCAGCTTGTGATATGTTTAGAAATTAATTAAGGTAGGGAGAGAATTGCTGCTGCAGCAGATTGCCTTATCTGGAAGGTATTAAAAAGCTAAATTGATCTCCAATGAGCTATTTTTATTAAAAAAACAAAGCCAAAAAGAAAAGCCCTAAAACCCCTCAGTGTGTCCCTCTGTGAGAATCACATCCTCACTTTTCACGTGTGGGGAGAGGACAAGGTGGCTCCCACCCCAGCATGCAGATGGATGGAGCATCCCCAGGAGGTGGGTGGGAGCAGCAGGCTCTGTGCTGGTGCCAGACCCAACCGTAGCACCTCACTCAGAGCTGTCCCATCAGCTGTCCTCGGCAAGCTGCTGAAGGTGGCTCAGAGCTCTTCCCTGAGCTGCTCTGGAGCAGCCAATGGGGCTGGTGGGACCTTTGCTTGCTCTAGTGGCCCAAGGCAGTGGGGCTAAGCTCTCAGATTTGGGGTCTGGAGCTCAGCTCGGTTGGAAGCTGAACTTCACTCTAATGACCTTACTTGCCCTGTGCTGTCTCGAGGACCCTGAACTGGTGTAAGGGGAGAGTTGTTGATGAGTTAAGTCCTCTCACCTGCTCTTTCCCAGGTGAGGTACATTCTCTGGCTTCAAGTTTCATTTCTATAATGTGCCATTAACTAACTTTTTGTAGGCTGGGAGAAGCAGCCTCTCTCATTCACCCTCCCCCTCTTCTCTGCTCCCCTTCTCCTTTGCAGAGATGATATAAACCAGGGGCTAAATGTAGTTAACAATGTGATCTTGTATTTTGGGAATTCGCTTTTGGGGGATTTATCTTTTAAGTGTCACTTCTGTGACAATGACACATGTTAATAATTTTTCACTAATCTCTCTGTTTCCTACCTTAGCTACTGTGAATACATTAGACACTTGATAACTTTCTATGTAGCAGAGGGTTTGGGGTTTTTTTCCCCCCCCTACTGTGTTAAAATATGTATCTGGAGTGCTTGATTTGCATCTCTGATAAAGCAAGGCTGAATAAACTCTCTTAGCTCGAATGAACTGAGCAGCAAACTAACTTTCTTGTGGCATCCCTGGAGTAATCAAAGTTGGTACTGATACCAGGGGAGAAGCAGCCCCAGGAAGCATTTTTTTTGGGGGGGTCTGCTGTTTACAGATGTCATTGAGAGTGTAGGAGGGACCCGCAGCCTTCAAAAATTCCCAACCACAGTGTGTTGAGAGGAGGCTGGCTGGAGGGGAGGGAGAATAAGCTGATGTCGGAAAGGTGGCCAGTATAGTCGGGGAACTGTGAAGGGAGATGCTGCAGTGGTGAGGAGATGATGGAAAAACCCCAGAAGGAAGGCTTTGGGAATGGGATGAGGAGCAGGGGAGCAGCGGTAGCTGGTGGCTGCAGGTGGGACCCGTGGCAGGGCTCCCTGCAGGTCCCTCCTCGCTGCTGGCAAGCTGCATATTTTTATCCCACGGCACGCTGGGCTGCGCGGGGAGTTCGCCACTCATGGGTTCTTGTCCTGAACTTGTTCCCTTCCTTCCTTCTTTCCTCCTGGCTCTTCCCCTTCCCGCCATCTGTCTGGGAGACTCTCGCGCGTCGGCAGCGCCGCGGGGCGTAGCTGGGAGCGGAGCCTTGACCTTTTCTCCGAGCTCTCTCTCTCAGCCTGGGTGAAGCAGATGGAGCAGCCAGACTTTGGCGGGGTGGCTCAGCTCTCCTGGTTTGCAGAGCAGTCGGGGAGGACGGAGCATCCCTGCACCAGGGATGGGTCTTATCTGAGCTGCTGGGTTTCCAGCGAGAGCAATTCCAGGCGGGAGCCCCGTGCTAATCCTGGGTGTCAAGTGCTGGGCGGGTTTGACGGTACCTTTGAGGCGCTGACGTCAATGCAGAGATGCTTTGCAGCTCCCAGCCTGCATCTAACAGCTTGGAACTGCCGGGCTCAAAACTCTACCCGTGACATTCAGATTGTCACAAAACTTTAATCCAGGAAAACTCCTGTGGATGATGCTGAGTTTTCTGGCAGGTGTGGGGGTGGCCAACCCCAGCTCTGAGGTAATTCCTTATGCTTGAGAATGTTTCCCCTGGGGTGCAGACCTCCCAGTACCTCCCTCAGGGTGCTCCTCAACTGGATGACAGGGATGCTGGCAGGGTGTAGGGTGCTGTCCCCTTGCCAGTGAGGCTGTGCTGTGCATGGTGGGGGGTGCTCAGCACTTTTTACAAACCTGCAGGAACAGCATCATCTCCATCCTTCTGGTTCTGCTCTGACCCTGGGAAGCGAGCACAGGGGGGATGCGCCTTGCCCTGAGGTTTGCTTGTCTCATTTCAGCTCTGAGGGAGAGCTTGTGGGCTTGAAAGCTGCACCGGCCTTCAGATAAGGAGTGAAACATCCTACTTTTTCCTTCAAACCTTGTATTATCTGCAGATCTCACTTCTCCTGGTAGTTATTCATGTTTGAATGCAAGTTAGAATTGCTTACATCAGTTGAAGTGTTGTTGGTATCTGGCATTGGCTCCTGTAAAGGTGAACTGTGATGAACCTGATGCAGAACAGCTTCTAGGTGTCTGTGAAGGATTTTACATTCAGCACCACAAAAGAAGATTTTCATTTGGTTGGCAAATCCCGAAGATGGGAGTAAGTGTTAATGACAGGATGAAATGCAATATCCTATTTGTCCCCAGAAATATGTTTTACTTTCAGGTTGGGCTTGCCTTTTTTTCTTCCTTTTTTCTTTTTTCCACTTAAAATAAATTGGACTTAGTTTCACAAGGCAGCTCTACACTGTGAAAAGGCAGAGCGCTTTTTGTTCAGGAAAGTGTCAGAATGAAATGTTTCTACTCTTCAACACTTTCCATATCCTCCCCAAAACCACTTACACTTTAGTTTCAGCTGATGTGAAACTGTCTGAGCAGATAAACCGTTCCTTGGCAAGTCTTGCTGAGCTCCTTGGGGAGTTGCTGTGCCTAGAGTGGGGGGGATGTGGTGCCGTGGGTCTGGTGACCACCCACCCAGTGTCCCCAGCCTCTGCAGCACCTGGCCCTGGTGAATGGGATGCTCAAACACCCACCAGCATGGCACAGTGGGGAGAAGCTCATTGTATCTGTGAGTTTTCTCCTATGATCATAAGGCTGGTTAATACAGTGGAGGACTTTGTGTGTGTGGATCTTGCTGCTGTAGGATGTTGGGCAAAATTCCCATCGGCTTAATTGGGAGCGACGTCAGGCCAAGTGTGGTTATTTTTACCTGTCACTGCTCCCACTCCACCTCCTCCCTCCCACCTCCATCCCCCCAGACAAGAGCTCCATTTCAGCCTTTAAAAGGTCTCTGCCAGCTCTGAGCAGCAGCCTGGAGTTCACAATGTGCAGCAAAGGAAAAGGGGGGTGGGGGTGGTGGAAGAAAGTAATTATGCTTATTTTAAAAATCCCATTATCTAAAACTGCAGGAAAATAATTATTTTTGAAGGGAGCTGTTTGGACTGGCTGGGCTGTGCCCTGGGTGGGAGCTCCCTAGGGCAGGCCTGGATTTGTTACAACGACTGGAGAGGGAGCAAGTGGGACCACCAGCCCCAGCTCTGCTGGGAAACACTCAGCTTTCAGGGCTTTGGCACTTTATTTGTCGTGTTGCCCTTTATCCAACAGGGAAAGTGGTTGTTTTCCCTTCTAGCTTCCTTCTTTCTAGCTCCCCAGGGCAGAGCAGTCCACTTTTTTTTTTTTTTTTTTTTCTTCTGTTTGGATGGAGAGGCAAGAAACCTGCCTGCAGGAGGATGGCAGCAGAGCTGAGTGATGCTTTAGCAACGTTGGGTGTCTCTGTTTCCCTTTCAGAGGGTCTATCTGGTTGGGAACTCATGGAAAGCCACCTCTTAGGTCACTGTGAGTTTTCCTGCTGTCCTGGGCATGGTTTTCCTCATTGCACCAAACTCATGAGCTGGGGGTGGAACCCAGGAGGTGCTGGCAGAGATTACTGGGAGAACAGAGGAGCCCCAGTGCTGAATGTGCTGATGTGTTTGTAAGCTTTGGAGCATTTTACGAGCATCATTCTGCAGCGGTCCGTGCCGGGGTGGGTTTGATACGGCAGAAGGGATGGGCAGCCCTGTCTGGGTGCTGTGGGGTGCACCCACCAGCAGCATGAAGTGGCAATGGGGGGATCGACAGGACAGAGGGTGCTGGTCAGTGCCCCAAAGGGAGCCTCTCACTACGATTAAGCTGCAGGTTTCTCCCAGAGATCCATCAACTGATGGTGCTCACGTGCTGGGACACGACAAGGCAGGGGAGGGCTCTGCAGGGTGCCTGCTGAGCAGGGTGCCTGCTGAGCAGGGTGCCAGGGATGTGATCCCACACTGCATCCCTGGGGTGGCCTCGGGGATGGGGAGGGCAGAGCAGCTGCTTCGCCCACCACCCTTCCTTGTGGCAGGGGTTTGGGTCATGTAGCTGTTCAGACACTGTCCCTGGCACCCTCTGAGGACCCTGCGGGTTCAGACACATTTACAAGCCCCTCAGAAAATGTCTCTTCAGCTGCCTGCAGCCTCACATGGTTGACAGCTGCTGGGTGAGGACTCTTGGGGTGCTGGTTTTGGAGAGCACCATGGGGATGGAGTGGTGGCTGCCAGCCAGGCAGGGTGTGGGAACAGGTGAGGAAGAGGCTCATTTACAAACCACAAACAAAAGCAGCGACTGCTGCAAGGCTCATGGAAACAAACAGAAATGAGCCAACAGCTCCAGGTACGTTGACCTATCTCTTGGATTAGTGCCATGGATTCCTCTGGTCCCACAGCATCCAGCTGACAAGCTGTGAGATGCCTCTTGGCTGGCTGGCTGAGGATCCAGTTATCGGGTAAGGTTTGTGCTCTCAGGCTGAGGTTACAGGAGAGGATGTGGATGTGGCTGTGCCCTCCCTCACTGAGGAGAAGTGTAAGCTGCCAGCGAAAGCTTTTCTGCCAACTTTATGTACTGTGCAAGGAGGGGCTGGTGCTGTCACTGCCTGCAGCTCCCAGAGCCTGGGGTGAAGCAGTCAGCTTGTCACTGGTCCTGTTTTGCAGCAAACATCTTGAGAATCAGTTGCCTGGGCATGCTGGTTGGGCTGGCAGATCTTAGCCCCCTCTTTGAGGGCTATCTTGACCTTGTCTCAAGGTGTCCTCAGTACCAGTTTGGGAACACCCGTTCCCAGATCCAGCTGGCATGTGCTGGGATGAACAGTGCATCACTAGCTGTTGTGTGGAGCCATTTTCAATTCTTCTCTTTTCTCTCTGTGTACTTAAACCACCTCTGCCATGCAGCCCAGCTCATCCTCCGGTTATCTGGGGGACAAGGGAGGAGGACAAGTCAGCCAAGTTGTTTTGATAGCTACTGCTTAGTCCTGGGGACTGGGGAGTAACCATGCCAAGCCAGAGGAGTGAAATGACCTGATTCTCCGTGACCCAGGCATGAGCTGGGCTGTTTGCTGCCTTCTGTTTCCTCTGCAGCCCCCATGGTAGGGAGCTAGGGGTTTGTGTGAGCATTTCTGCAGGAGTAGCTGGGGCTGGCCATCAGCAGAGACACAGGCATGGACAGATTTTTCCATCAAGCTGCTCCTACCTTATCATGCTGGCTGCTTTGGATTTGGCTACCCCTGTCCTGCTGTATCCCACCTTGGATTCATCCCCTTGCCATCTGCCAGTCAGAGCCTTCCCTGATGGACTAAGGATGAGCTGGTCCCGCTGGGGTGGAAATGCCCTTCCCCAGACAGGGTGGGTTGGAGGTAAAACATTGACCTTGGCAGAAGCAGAGCCTTGAAAGCTGCATGGCCCTGCCTGTGTGCCCCCAGCTGGCCTTGGCTGCTCAGCTGGTGCCACGTGGCAGGAGGTAGCCCTGGGTAGAGATGACCCCTGTTGGCTTTGGGCCACTTGTTCTCCTCAGGCCTCTATAATTCCAAGATCCTGGCTTTGCTAAGAGGGCAGATCTCTGTGGAGGAAGCACTGTGTAGGTGGGAGGAGGCTGCCTAGCTGCCTGGAGTGTTCCAGTCACTGCACAGGGCAGCTGAACCTGTAGAGAAACAGAGAGACCCATCAGCCTTGCTGGCATGATGTGCAGTGACGGGAGGAGCAGCTCTACTGACACAGCCATGTGCTGGGTATCTCTGCCAGCCACTGCTTCAGAGCAATCACACTTCACCCAGCCGTGCCTCGCCTGTCGCCCGGGTGTCTCTGCTGACATCTGATCTCCCTCCATGCTCCCTTCCCATCCTGGGGAGCTTTTGCTCCTTTTGCTGTGGGGGGTGTACATCCCTTGTCAGAGGCACCCATCCTGCTCAATCTGCAGCTGGGGACAGACCTGGATGGGGAGGGTCTGTGTGTGTGTGTGTGTGTGTGTGTGTGTGTGTGTGCGCTGCACTTGGCTTGCTCCTGGGCTGCATGGTTGGGGTAGTCCCCTTGCTCTCACAATCAGTTTCCTTCTTTTCTTCTTTGGAAAGATGACAAGCACTGGACTCGTTTTGTCCTCTCCTGGAGCTGCTGCTCCTGATTCTGGTGCTCTGGCTGTGGAATGTTTTACCCTTGGTACCCTCTGTGTGCTGGTGAGCTCCTTCCTCAGCGGAGTGGTCACTTCCATGGGGACTGCTGTGTATGTCCAGGAGGAGAAAGGAGGCTTCCCAACACCTTGCCTCTTTGGGTAATGGAATTATAAGGCAAAATCTCTCTATTTCACCCCATGCACTCAAGCCTGTCAACAGAGCTGTGCACCCAGCATCACTTTGCTCTGTGGGCTCACCGGGGTGGATGTGGTGCCTCTTCAGGAGGTGGAGGTCCTGCTTTTGGGGGGCTCTGTACAGCAGTGTGGGGTGATGGGGGGGCTTTGCAAAATGCAGCCAACCCCTCCTGCCTTTGAAGGAGGCAGTGGAATCCCAGCTTTCCCCATGCTGGCTGGAGGGTCGTGGCTTTGCCCTGGCCACCAAGCAAAGCACTGGCCCCACGTTGCACCCTCTCACCTCCTGCCACAGCTCCATCCCCTCGGCTCCCCGGGTTTCCCTTAGAACAAGCTGGGTGTTTGATTTCTTTCTTTTTTAAATGGCCACTTTTCACTTTTTCATGCTCTTCCTCCTTGGCACGCAGGTCGGCAGGGGGAGGGAGCCTTGGGCCAAGCTCTCCATCACATGTCCCTTGTTTTTTGTGTGTTATTTTTTCCCCACTGCTGTCCTTGCCAAGGGAAGGACATTGTATAGCTGCTGAGACTGGCAGGGGCAGGAGCGCTGCCTGCCAATAGCCTCGATGGCTGAAAAGGCTTAGGAAATCCAAGCTCTAAATGAGCTCCCAAATCATCTTCTTCCCATTCTCTGGGTAGAGTGCCCTGCAGAGCAAGCCTGAGCTCCCTTTTTGTCACTGGGCTCCCCAGTCAGCAACTGGCTTTGCAGCAGTGCTGGAGCAGCTTTGCCTGGAGGTACTGGGAAGATCCTGGGCACAGCGTGGCTCAAGGCAAGCTGGGGTACCCTGGGGAGAGGGGGCGGGGTGGGGGGCAAATTATTGACATCCCTTCCTCCAGCCTTTGTACCTCATCCCCCTGACGAGCTCCCTCCTGTTCTGTGCTTGTCCCAAGGATGCTGCTGAGAGCAGCCAAGGTTATGGCATCTCTGGCAGCACACACGGATGGGACATCTGGGGCCAGATGAAGCTGGAGCAGGGGAACAGGAGGCATGCTGGCTGTGTGTCTGGTAAGGGGACAACCTGTGCTGTGTCCAGCTGTTCCCCCCCCCTCCCCAGCACCTCATTTCTGCCCTTGACAGGTCAGTCAGCAAAAGCAGTGGCTGCTTCTGCTGCACTGGGAGCAGGCTGCAGCTTTCCATCCTTGTGCTCCACGGTAGCAAGATGTCTGCAGGGCAACTTCTATCCCAGGGCCCCTGGTTAGAGGTGTGTTTGCAGCCCAGCCTGGGGAGCAGCTTTGCTGAGCAGTGCTGCTGTTTCAACGTGTTCTGGGGCTTCATCTTTCGTTTCTGCTTTCTCCTCTCTGGAGAGAGGAACAGGCAGGTCTCAGCTTTGCCATCTCTCCTGAAAATTTAGGCTGGCTTCAGCACTCCCCCCCTGGCGCTCCAGCCCTCATCTCCGAATACAAATTGTTTTCTAAATGTCTCCAACGACTCTCTGTAGGTAGCTCCTGGTGCTCAGGCGCTGTGAGCAGAGCGCAGCCATCGCATCTGCTCTGCTCTCCTAACCCCAAACCAGAACGGGCTTCTGCTCTTTGTGCTCTGGGGCTCTCGGGGTCCCTCCTGGCTTTGCCTGTGGATGAGGAAGGGGATCCTTCCTCGGAGGGCTGAGGGTGTGTTGCTGTGGCTCAGTGAGGGAGGTGGTGAGGCCGGGCTGCTGCTCTGAGCATCGTTCCTTCTCTGAGCCCTCAGAGGTGACACATACGTGGGAGAGTGTGAGCTCTGCAGAGCAGCCTCGGGCATTGAAGTCTGCCCGCTTCATCCTAGCAGTAAGTACCTTGGGAAACAGCAAAGGAAAATTCCACTTCTAGAGGCATGTAACTTAGGTTTTGTATAAATTTTTTTTCCAAATGGCTCTGTCAAGCTCCTGTTCTCTCTCCCCTTCCCCGTGCTGCACAGCCAGCTCTGAAGCAGAAGTGATATTTTCTGCCAATGCAATGATTAGCCTGTCTGCTAATGACCCAAGAACAGTGTCCAAAATAAATGAGCCCAACCTGCTCATCTTATTAACCAAATGATTGTAAAGAAAGAGGAAATATCTGCAAAAACCGCTTAGACAGCTGGAATTTGGAAGCGTGGTGGAGTCATTGCTCGAAGTATGGAGAGGAGCCATGTGTTTCAAAAAAGACTGGTGCAGGCAGAGTCCTGGCGTTATTGGGGTGGTTCTGCTTATCCTCTGCTCTGCCTTTTGTGAGGTGACCTTGTGGGGCTGGAGCTGTGGCTGACCTCGAGCTCTGCTGGTTGCTGGGGCTGAGAAGCTTGGGATGGCCTGAGAAGGTGGGATCACAGAATGTAAGGGATTGGAAGGAACCTAGAAGATCATGGGCAGATATTTCTCCTCCTTTCTTCATTGTCTGGTTTGTGGCTTCCTATGTCCTTTAGATGATAGGCAACAGCAGCACTGGGATGTGGGTCAGGAGAGCAGCTAATGAACTGGTACTGAAGTCATCCTTCAGGAGTTGTTCTTATGTCCTTTAGGCTCCCCAGTGCATTTGGCAAGGTTGTGGGTCACCCTTGTTCTGTGTGGGGAGGGATGAAGATCAGAAAAGGAAGCAGGCACAAGGGGGTCCTGCAGAGGAGGAAGGAGAGAGAGGGCTCCTGTCATTCCCCTCATAAATCATGGTAATGTTCAAGTAAAACATGAGCTCGATGGAGGAAGGGATTTCAGGCTTTGTGTAAACAGGAGAGAAATAGGGCTGAGTGCAGGAGAAAGGGTACATTGGGAGGAGTGATATGTCATGAGGAAGGGTGAATACGTGGAGAAGCCGGAGGGCTGGGTGTGACAACCCCCCTGATTTTGACAGAAGCTTGACCTTCTCTGTGGGGCAAACTCTTTGAAAGGTAGGTTGTCACCCCAGTTGCTGTTCATGTGTCTTGGTAGATCTTTCACTAGCTAAAAGGCCTGACACTGTGCACAGCTCTGTGGGGGGTGTGACAGGAACATGGCCATCCTGGAGAGGGGCTCTGGGGGCTGAGCTGAGCCCTGACAGCCTAACCCTGTAGCCTTGAAGCTGTGTCACATCAGAGGATGTGTGCGAGCCGTGTGTCTTGTTTGATAGCAGCAAAAAACACCCTTATTCCTCTTGTCCCCTCAA
This sequence comes from Corythornis vintsioides, assembly GCA_025447755.1. Lineage (NCBI taxonomy): Eukaryota > Metazoa > Chordata > Aves > Coraciiformes > Alcedinidae > Corythornis > Corythornis vintsioides. Next base: position 39,030 of record JAOEGS010007253.1, on the reverse strand, counting down.
GCAAGGGCAGCTGAAGACCTACCTCACAAAGCCCTGAAAGGAGGAGGAGGTCATCCTCCTTCCAGCACCCAGTGTGCACGCCATATGCTTCCCTGACCTTCTTTATAGCACAGCCACTGCGAGCTCCTGCTCGCTTACTTGTTCAGCATCACAGCTTGCAGGCTGGTGCCATGGGCTGCTCGTGGGGTCCCATCAGCCCTTGGCATTGCAGGTTGGGGTGGCACACGGGGGCAGTGCTGCAGGCAAAGACACAGAGATGATGTGTGACCAAAAGTAATTAGTGCATATTGTGTCTCTGAATGTGTGTATGGGTATATATGTGAAATATATTTGTATATATATACACAAATATTTTTACTGAGCTGGGAACTGGAGGGTGTAACGTATCAAAATAGGACCCTGAATTTATAGAAACATAGAATGGTTTGGGCTGGAAGGGATTTTACTTTCACTACATTCATATATAGGTAGGTCTTTGCTCTTCTGTTTTCTACAGATTCAAATTGTGCCTTAGACCTTTTTTGCTTCCTTTCCTAATTGGTGAGGGAATTTTTAATTACATGTTTTTGTTCCGAGAAGTTTCAGGTTTAAACAATTATCTGGGCTGGAAAACATCCTGACAGTGCAAATATTGAGAAGTCAAACATGAAGTGGATAAGCAAATGACCCCTCGCTATCTTTGCACCCGTCAACATCTTTCATTGCGCTGAACCTCCCTGGAAAGCTGCCTTTGGTCCCTGGGGCTTGGGGGGGGTTGAGGAGACACTGGTGTGAATGGAAGTTTCACCTGCACGCCCGGGGCTGTACAAGTGTAGCTGAGCTAATTTTTCATTGTCATTTTCTTGAACAGGTTTTTCAGGTTAATGCTGAAGCTGTTTGGCTTTGGAGGGTGTGGTGTTTTGTGGCTGCAGAGTGGGTTCGGTTTTGCTGGAGTGTTTTTGAGTAGGGGATTTGATTTTCCAGTACTCCAAGCCTTTGACATGTGCCTACCCTGTCAGTGGCACTGGCCCCAGTTGGAGTCATCCATGGGGTCCTGTCTTTCCCGAGGATTTTGCAGGATGGGGATTACTTTCCCATAGGTTCTCCAGAGTGGAAGGGACTTGGAGAGGTCATTAAATCCTTCTCTTTGCCCTCGGGCAGGATCAATAACCCTTTGTCACTGGTGATGGATGCTTCTCTATCCTGTTCTGCAAGTCCCCCCAGGGGGTTGTTCTATCCTGTGCTGTCTGATGGAGATTTGGGCTTGGGCTGGGGCTCACCCAGGGATGAGCCCCCTTACAAACCCCACACTAACACTCTTCCCTTCCAGCACACTGCCTGCAGCCCAGCCTTGCAGCAGCCTCGTATATCAAACGACTTTTACAATGTTTGGACTGATTTAAATAAGCAGGTGGTTTGAAGTGATTGATGGGAATCCTTTTCCTGTAAATGTTTTGCTCTAAGGATTTAGCTTCGAGTCTTTCACTCCCGGTAGCGAGCAGGAATGCGGGCTGGCCTCCTCCCATCGCTTTGTGAGGAGGAAAACAAGAGTGGACATGGAGAGCTGTGGGAAACTATCTTCAGATCCCCTTAAACTTTGAGATTTCATTCTGGCAGGACCCACCCGCGGTGGACACATGGTGCTGTGGCTCAGGGCTCTGCCACAGATCTCCCTGCATGCTGCTGAGCCCGGCAGCTTCCCCTCCAGGCTTGTGCCCTCCCCCTTTAAGCCCCCATGGGGGTATTTAACCCCAGATTGCAGACCAGCTTTGTTCCACGGTGAGCACTGACGGGCCAGGCAGGGACAGAGTGGCTGAGTGTGTAGCTGCTCTCCCCGGTGCTCTTGGGACAGGCTTTTCCTCGCCTCTTGCTGGCCGGGGCTATCACATTAAATTGCCTGCTGCAATTGCTTGGCTGTCACATAGATTTTTATCTCGACTGTCCTTTGGAACAGGAGCCCTGAGCTGTCGCTGGGAATGTTAAAACGATAAATGTGTTTTGCACCTTCCGATGGGCAGGAGCAGCTTTAGGGTTTGTGACAGTCCCTGCACACAGCCGGTGCGGGCAGCTCTGCAGCTTCCCTGGAGGGCTCTGCATCCCAGAGGGGAGGGAGGGGACTTGTGCTTCTGCTCTGGCATGGCCAAGCCCTGCTGGAGGATGGAGAATGGCCCAAATCCTTGACTGTGCTCTGGAACGAGTAGGGAGGGGGACTGTGGTGAAAGCAGGACTTAGTAGGGTGGAGGGGAGGATGTGGAGCTTGAAACAGGGGTACAGGAGATGAAGCTGATACCTAGGTCTTGTTTTCTTAAGTGTTTTCTCACATGTAGTGCCTCTGGCCCCCTTTGGGCTCCTGTTTGTGTGATGGAGCCTGTCCCAGGCTGAGGTTGCCAAGAGAGGAGGACTTGTTTCGAAAACTTCTTGATGGAAAACATTTGCCCGCCTCGGAGAGAGGGCTCCCTCTGTTTGACTGGGTAGTGCTGGCATCCCCTCTGTGGCATTTCCCATCCTGGGCTTGGGTGTGTGAGCAGCTCTGCCACAGCTGGAACATCCCCACTGGTGTGGAAAGCCTGGCCATGAAACCCTGAGGGAGACTGGGATGGGGCTCTGCAGCAGGAGGGGCTGTGGGGGGACCATTGCCTCTGTGTCTGCAAGGATGCTCCTGGTGAGCAGCACCCAGATACTGGGTGCTGTTACTCAGGCAGTGGCTGGCAAAGAGCTAAGCAGCTTCCCTTGTCCTCTTGGGTTCCACTCTGCTCTGGTGGTACATGGGGCACTGATTTCACCAGGTTTTGCTTCCAGGGGCTCTCCAGCTATGGACTGGAATGTTGCCTTCACCACAGTGTTTTGCACATCAGCTGGGAGTCCTGGGCTCCCTGAGTTGGGGGCTTGCCCAAGAACCATGGAGGTATGGGGAAGAAAGGTTTCTAGTGCTGTCTCTAGAACATACTAAGGACTGTTCTTTTTTTGGCTTCCTTTGTCCTGTGGGAAATTGAAAAACTCTTGTGTGATGAAAGGCCTGAAAGGAGGTCGGATGCTGAGGACATCAGCTCTGAGCGCCTGGGGACCAGGATGTTCTTTATCTTTGGAGCAAAGGGAGGGTTTGAAAGATGGAGGAGCTGGTGCAGATCTCTGCTGCCTCTCAAATGGATGCCTCTCTCTAGCCAGGAGCTCTCTCCTCTCCTCCCCACCCGCCTTCACCTTGTCACCAGGCGAGCTTCTCGGCCCGGAGCATGGGGCTGCATCTTCCTCTCCTATTCATGCTTTCCCCTCTTCCTCTCCTATTCATGCTTTTCCCTCAGGCAAAGCTGTTTCTTCTGCAGGAGGCCAGGCCTCCTCTGAAAATGGGAACATTGCATGGGCTGGGCTTAATTTAGATTAGATGTGCACTTGTGAACTCAGCCCCTGCTCGGGGTGGGCTGCGATGGAGCTGCAGCTGGGCAGGAGGAGGTTTTCCTGCCTCCCAGAAGCTAAAAACAAACTGGTGGGGGTTGAGTGTGCAGGGCCCAGGGGGAGGAAGCAAACCAAAGCTCAGTACCCATGGGCTGCAGCAGGAGCAGCAAATAAGGAGTGGAGAGGTGCTTTGTGAGCTGAAAGGTGTAGGTAGAAGGGCTTTATTAGCTCCATTTGAAAGACTTCCTCTTGATTCCTGTTTAGTTGCGGAATCCAACTTTATTTTCGCTTTAAATTTAGATTTTCCAAACAGGCCTGTCAAATTAGTAAAAGGAGATTTGATTAGAAAATGGCAGCAGCATTGAGATCTTTGTTTTCCTCAGCACGTGATTTGGCTCGGGGATTGCTCTTCACCAAAAATACCCTGCTGGAAAGGGTTTTCTAGCTAATCAACACTTCCCAACCGGAGAGAAAAACAAAAAAGGAGAGCAGAGGTAGAAAATTCCTACCTCCAGCTGCCTCTCACCAGGGCCCCAGAGGCTCGGGCTGAAGGGCGAGGGCTGCAGTGATCTTGGTGGTGATGTGGGGAACAAGTAATGCAGAAGAGGGTGGGTTGGCTTTGTGCCCTCCCCTGTCCTCTCCTGCTCACTGCCATCCCCATGTCAGCTGTTTGAACTCCCTGAGGATGATGATGGATGAGCCTTGGCCCTGCTCCAGGAGCTGCCCATCCCATTCTACCCCAGAGCCTTCTCCTCTCCAGGCTGAACACCCCCAGCTCTCCCAGCCTGACCTCCCAGCAGAGGGGTTCCAGTCCTCCCAGCATTGCTGGGGCCCTGTCACCAAGCCTGGCTGGGTGGGAGCCCATGCCAAAGGGCAGGAGTCAAGGGGTAAGGATGAGGAAATTAAACAGTGAAGTTAAACACCAGCCATGGGAAGAGGGAAGGGCTGGAGAGCCAGGAACTGCCATGTCCAGTGACACCCTGCAGAGTCTTCCTGGGAGGGTGAAGGAGGTTTTTGGTGCTGGGGGGGCAGCTTTCCTTAGAATCACCTTGTGCAGAGCTCTGTTTGCATTAACCAGTTACTGCCTGTCTGCTGAACACCCATAGCTTGACCCTAGCAGCCCCTGTGGGGGTCCCTCAGTGGGCAAGCAGAGCTGGGATGCTGCTGTGGTAGTGGGACAGCCCAAGTGCCATGGACCTTGTGTCACCATTGATGCTGCTGTTGGGGGGCAGAGGGCTGGGAGTTGGTAAATGGGCTTCAGGCTAATCCCAAAGCAGCCATCCTCTCCCAGTACTCCCTGCCTGCTGCTGGAGAGGGTGTTGCTGGCTGTTGGTGGTTGGATTCACTCCCATTATTCTCAGATGCTGTCACTGCTCTGGCGACCCTGTGTCAGAAACCTTAGAGTGGCCTCGGTGAGCAGACGGGGATGGGAGGAGGTTATTAGCCTGTTATTATCCATTTACCCAAATATCCTGGCTAATCAGCTTTCAGATGGGGAGAATTAATTGGTTTCGTTTGCAGCACCAGGCATGTTTAATTGAAACAAAGTCATTCCCATTTCCAAATGGGCACTTTCTCAGTCGCTGTTGGATGGGGAGGGGGAAGGGGGGAGGCTGCAGCTTTCCCCACACCCCCTCCCATTGTATTGCAGCTGGGCTGTGGTGAACTGGCTGGAGCAGCAATGCCCTTCAGTGCTCCCTCCATCTGGGAAGGAGCTCTCATTTCTCCACCCACCCGCTCTGCTCAGACACTCTCCAAACCCTCTGCTTACAGCTGGGTTGGGGAGTGTGAGTCCCAGATTACCTCAGTCCCTTGAAGTGTCTCTAGTGGTGTGTAGCAGGGAGCTGGGCAGGTCAGCTCAGTGGCACCACTGATATTTGCTGCTTTCTGTGGGTAAACGGTGCAGCTGGAGGATGGAGTCTGGAGATGAGGGACCCCAGGGCTCAGTGGGCATGTGTTGTCATGCAAGGCTGTTGTGAGCTGTGTGCCTAGAATAAAACCTCTCTATAGCTCTGATGCTGCTGCTTATCCTGCTCCTGGTCTTACCCAGGCTTTGCTGCAACAACAGGCAGGCTACTGAGTTGGCCACACAGGAGATGTCCATGACGGGTGGGCACCCTGCAGCCCTAGCAGAGGTGGAGGGAGTGGCAGCTGGTGACCTTTCCTGCAGGGGATGGCATTAGTATTGCCTGTGAGGATGCAGGGAAAGAAAATTCAGCAGCACCTCGATGTGTGTGTGGTGTTGAGTGAGCCCACCAGCTCCCCCAAAGCCTGCCTACCCCTCTAAGCCTTGGCTGCTGCCCACTGGCCTCTTCCTGCTCTGGTGCCACCTTCATAGAATCGAAGAGACCCTTAAGATTGAGTCCAACTGTTAACCCAGCACCCCTGCATCTTGGGACCTGTTCAGCAACTCCCTCCTGCAGCAACCTACAGAGAAAAGCTGTAAGTAGGAGCCCTAGTTTCTGCCACCTCCTCTGCTCTGCTCCTGTCACTTCTGGTGTCCTGTATCTGTACAGAAAACAAGGGACTTGAATTTCAGGTACCTCAAGATGCAAGTGTTTTGGAATGGGGACTGTCCCCTGGGTGTGAGACACCTCCAGAGATTAGGTTGCTTCAGCTACACTCCAGGGGGGCATGGAACCCTTGGCAGATGCAGACTCAGCTTTTCTGCTCCCAGCCTGGCAGTGGGATGCCCAGTGCCCCCAGCTTGCAGCTCTGCCTCCCCCACAAGGAGATTGCTGGCATGGTGCCCTTCTAAGCACATGTGGAAACAAGTGAGCAAAGCAAAGCTGGGGTGTTCCTGTCCTTCCATACTCTTGGCTCCTGATCAATACTGTGAGCAGGGCAGGTGGATGAGGAGCAGGTTCTGTGTGAGGAGATGAGCATGGTCTGACATGCTGGGGGGAAAAAAGGGTTTCTGTGGACACAGAGGTGTGTAAGCAGTGAGGGAGGGAGCTGCCAAGCAGGGCCTGTTGTGACAGGACAAGGGGTGATGGCTAAACAATGGAGATTTAGACTGGAGAGAAGGAAGAAACTGTTGATGCTGAGTGGTGAGAGCCTGTCCCAAGTTTCTCAGAGGTGGTTGCTGCCCCATCCCTGGCACCATCCCAGGTGAGGTTGGCCAGGGCTCTGAGCAACCTGCTCTAGTTTAGATGTCCCTGCTCCCTGCAGGGGGTTTACACTAGATGAGCTTGAAAGGTCCCTTCCAGCCCAAACCATTGTAAGATTCTGTACAGCAGAAAATCTTCTGTCCCCATGGGTTTGCTTTTCCACGGCACCAAGCCCCCAGGTCATTTGGAAGCATCACACCAAGTTCTCAGTAAAGGGAGCTCCACATTCTTGCTCAGGAAGACAAAAAAAGCCCTGAAGCACTTGATAAATTTTATGTATGTACAAAGTCCTGGTGAAGTTAATGGGAGTTAAGTGTGTGGTTAAGTGCTGCACTTAACTGGACTCTTAATAACCTTATGGGAATAGCTGTGGTATTGTGGGAGAGGAGAAGGCTTCTGGACTTGCTGAGCTTTTTGATCTTTAAATCAACGCCTTGGATTTGCCTGCTCCGTGATGCATGGCAGGGGGTGGTACATTTTTCAAATAGCATATGTGGAAATTGATAAACTCATTGTTGTTGTTGCTGTTTTCCCACTGTGCAATGCCCCAGGGACCAGTGGAGGTTCTCCTGTTTAGGGGGGGCTGCAGTTTGTGACTCTTGTAGCGTGAGTTATGATGGCAGAATGGCAGAGATGCCAAATGCTCCATAGACCTGTGCTTGGAGCTTTTATCCCCGTTTCTCTGTTTGAATTTCCTCCCTCTCCCCCTGGAAAGCAGTGGTTTGTGTTGCTGCTTTTCAGGAAGATGTTCATCATGCTGAAATGTTTACACTTTAAATATGGTAAGGCAGGTTTTTTACACAATAGGTTGAATCGTTCCCAAAGCAGCTGCCAACTCTGGGATCAGTAATAAACCTTCAAATAAAACCCCACCACCAACAAAAAGAGCACTTTCCCTCCATTCCTACTTGCACAATAGCACCTTCCCATCAGTTACTCAATCCATAAATTGTTTTGAGATGCTCATAAATAAATTCTGAGTCCCTTTTCCAGTCCCTTGGCTGCCTTTGCTCCATTCTGCATAGAGCATCAGCACACACCAGTGCAGAGCAGACCTGGCCTGACAATGGAGTTCTGGACTCCAAGAAGTCCCAGTTCCTCAACCCTGTAGTGAATTTTTCTCTGTGTTTTGTCATCTTTTCTGGACAACTGTCCAAGATCTGGCAATGTCCAGAAGCTGTCTGGTTAACTGAGCTGAAAGGATGCTGTACTGTGTCACTCACCAGCACTTGGAAGCTGGAAGGCACAATGTGAATTGTGTTCGTGTTCCCTCAACTGGAGATGTGCATCTCTTATTAGATTAATGTATTTTTAATATATGCAGAATATACAGTGGGAACAGCATTAATTTGCACTAATGGTTGTGAGATCCACTGAGAATTAGCTGCGTTTTTTGTAAATTAGGGAGGAAGCGGATAAACAAAATTATTAAAAAAACCAAGAAAGGTACTTTTGCAAGAGCAGTGCATGTTACTCGTTTATCTGACAAGTGTTCTTTACTTTTAATTATATTTCATCACTTGCTAGGAAATGCTCTGCTGGTAGATGTGGTAATCACCCAGTAATGTGAGATCTTGCTTTAGCCTTTGTTAAAGCTTTGTTAGGAAGGGGGAGAAGCAGCTGAGTGCCTCTGACATCCCACTGTGATCTCAGGGGGGATCTGTGGTGATTGCCCCTCGAGTTTTGTGGTGGCTCCTGGAGACCCCAACTGATGCCTGGGAGCTGCAGGGGTAAGCTTTGTGCTCCAAACAAAGCAGCTCAACACAGGGTGGGAGCAAAGGTAGGACCAGCCACCAGCCATGTGTTTTGCAGAGGGGCACTGGGTGGTGGAGCTGTGGAGGTTTGTGGGTGATTTCTCAGGGGATCTGAAACCAGCCCGAGGCAAAGGCTTCTAAAAGGTGGGGCAGTTTTTTCTGAGTTTTACCCCATTTTTTTTAATTATCCAGTTTAGCTGAATGTCTCATGTGGTGCCGAAGGATGGGGTTTAGTGGTGGATGTGGCTGTGCCGAGTTAATGGTTGGACTTGATGCTCTTAAAGGTAATTTGCAATCTAAATTATTCTATGATTTTATCACTCACTGTGCCACTTCTACATGCCTTGTGCTGTAACTAACACCATGCTGCTCTGCCCACTGGGGCTGGCTGACCAGCAGGCTGCATTCTCTATCACATCAAATGAATGTTCTGTAGCTCTTTTTATGGATGAGAGGGCACCAGCATGGGCAGAAGCTGTGGAGGTGTTTGTGGCCCTGGGCAGTGGGTGAAGCATGAACGTGATCAAAGTGGCTTCAGACTAACAGAGAGTGCTGCAGCTTGGCTGGTGTGGCTCAGGGCATCGTGCCAGGTGTTCTGCTGGTGGATGGAGAATGTCAGTCAGCACCTGTCTGGGCAGAGCTTAGTCCACAGCTCAGGGCTGGAAAGTCTGGAAACCCCTCCTGAGATGTTTCCACAGGCAGCAGGTAGCACCATCTGTCCCCAAAGCAGGAGGAGCAGTGTGCAAGGTGAGGCAGGTTGGAGCTCTTGAGGGACTGGCTGCCCCTGCCTGGGGGTGCAAATGTGTGGGTCTGTTGGAGGGCTCTGGTTAAGAGGAACCCCCAAGTGATCATCTCTGCTGTAAGATGGGAAGCTCTGCAGGGAGGAAAGGTTGAGGCAGGGATGTGTTTCCCACTAGTATCAGGCAAAGCAGTCATGGCCAAGCTCTGTTAGTGGTGAAGTAAGTGAATCCAAACCAAAACTAAGCCTTGGAGAGCTTCACTGCTTTCCCTTGCATTCAGGAAGGTATTAGGGCCACACACACACAGTCTCTTTGGTGGTTCCCCTTGATACTGGGTGGATTCCCATTTGCCCTTCCCCTGGCAGAGGCAGCCTTTGCTGGGATGCAACTACAGAGCAGCTCTGCTGGCCACTGAGACATTCCTCACCCAAACCAGTTCCCTGTGGTAGTCAGGGTTTGGGCTCTGGTCTGAGCATGGTGCAGAGAGGGACATGCACGTGGTGACTGCACTTGCTGGTTGTGAGGGACTGGCTTTTAGCCTGGTGTTTAATTGCAAGTTGCTCAGTGAGTTTGGTACAACCCTGGGCTCACCTGGCTCCCCTAACCTGTGACGTGGTGCTCTGTGTCCCTGCTGGGACAGACTTGCTGTGGATGTGGGGACCTTTTTTATTTAAAAGTAAGATGGTTTGTTCATAACTCGACTGACTTTTTCCTCCCCTTTGGAATACAGCTACTAAACCACAATCCGGTACCAGGGGTAACGAGCTGAGAGGGCTGAACATGTGCAGGCATCTTTAGCAGGCTGGGCAGGGAGGAGGGATGGGGTTGGGTAACTGAAACTCCTTGCAAAAACCAGTCATGGTTTGGGTTTTTTTCTTGTCTCAGCTTAGAGCTCAGCCAGCCTGCCTGCATTAGGGAAACATGAGCACATGAGACCTTATGCATTTTAAAATCTCCCCTCTGAGGGCAAGCTGCAGGTCAGCCAGTTTGGGTGAACAGTTTAGTGCACGTTAAAATCACAATTTCTGCAATCTGCATTTGGGCTTCAGAAAGAGCTGGCAATCAGGTGCTTAATAAAATCACCTCTGACCCTCCTCTTTCTGTTCGCTGAAAATAAATGCCTTTTTTTTTTTTACCATCACAAAAATGGATTAGGAGTCAATTTGAATTGTTACCCCAGTAGGATGTGCAGCTCAGGGTATTCAGACATGTTCAGTGTGATAGAGGATTGTGTATTGTGGTGCTTGTGTACAGCACGAGCTGGGAGCCCGTTCAAATAAACATTTACTGGAACATCACCTCGTGTCTGAGCGGCACAGAAAGGCTGATTGGCAAGTTCTCTCCTTTTTGTTTCCATTCTTGGGTGAAACACCAAAACAAAACTCAACGTGGCTTAACAAAACAATATGGAAATGTGACTTTTTATCTGACTTGGTGGTTTATTTATTTATTTTTTAAGCGTGGAAGAGTCAGAGATTTTTAAGTTATGGTTCCCACAGCCACTGTAACTCTCCTCTCTTCTGTGTGTGTTACACTTTGCAGGACTATATATGCTATTAAATTTATGCCCCATGCGTGTACATCAAGCAGAGCAGCTGCCTGTGATGGATCTGCAGGGGCCTGATGGAGCAGTCCTGCAGGAATCCTTCCTCTTAAACACCCTGAGCCCCATCCTGCCCTCCTTTACACCAGTATAAGCCCATTCAGAGAGGGTTGTCCGTAGGTTCTGTCAGCTCTGAGCAGGGTTTAGGGGACAACAACAAGAGAAGCTAGTGCCCCATCAGTGCTGGAGCTCGGGGATGTTGTAAGAGCCATGGAAAGAAAAAAATAAAAAGAAAAAAGACCTAACAGAGTTCTCTTCAAGCCACAATTCAAGCAGCCATCCCTGCTCAGCAAAGCGCTGAGGCGTGTGTTGTAGTCTCATGGACTGTAATGGGAATTAAACACACATTGAAAGTTAAGCGTGTGGTTAAGCACCTCAGCGAAACGGTGCTCCAAGGGGGATTTGAAGCATGCAAGGAGAAAATGCTGTATTTTTTAGTAGACTTGCCCCGTGTCATTGCTGTGCTCTGCGGAGAGGTGGGTTTGAGTGGTTTGGAGTGGTTTTGAGATCAGAACCAAATCCAGATCTTTTTAGAGTGTTGTGGGTTTTTTTAAGTTTATTTCTTTTAATCCTGGTGCTCATCTCTTCCCCGCTGCCTTCATGTTGCCTTGCTGTGTGTGGCCTTGGTCTGATCCTCATCCTCTGCCTCAGTTTCCCTGCCTGATGCCCATGTAGCATGTGAGGGTATGTGCTGCTGGAGGGTGGTTGTGATTCATGGTCAGAGGGTGACAAAAGCTGCCTGCTCTCGGGAAGGGCAGCTGGAGGGAGATACAACAACACTGCTCTGTTTTGGGTAGGTGACCTCCAGTGACTGAGATGTCCCAGCTCTCCTGGGAGCATCACTGTGTTTCTTCTTGAATGATCCTTGCAGCAAGTCAAGCTCCCAGCTTCTCATGCCATTCATGCAGGAAGCAAGTGAGCAGAAGGTGTGTGAGGACCGAGCAGGGTTAGTCAGGTCTGTGCCTATGGGAGCATCTCCCAAGACAGGATCCAGCATCTTCCTAAACTCCAGGTGCTGCTGCTTCATTTCTATTCATGAACACTCAAATTCTGTCATGCTTTCCCCTTGTAGATTTGACTGCTTCTTGCAGAGCCTGTTTCCAAAGCCCTATTTCTCTCTTATCCTTTCCTTCCTTGCGTGTGTTCTATTGTCTGTAACTCCTCCCTGCCCTCGTGTGTGATGCACGTTAATGGACAGGGTCATCTGGGGCCTCTTTCCTCTGCTGATCTCCTTTCGTCACAAAGCTGAAGGGATGTTGGGATTTCTGGGACCTCTTCTGCCTTCTGAGGCTTGGCTGTGATAAGCCGGTGTGTATGGATGTGAGATGGGGAAGACAGTGGGGCAGGCAGAGGTGCTGTGGGTGCAGTAACCTTGACGTTTCAGGGACCAGCTGGAAATCCCTCATTGTGGGAATGCAAGCCAGAGACTGGTGGTGTCTCCGCTCAGGGGAAGGGCACACTGGAACATCCTACATTTGGGCCACAACAGCCCTGTGCAACACTCCAGGCTTGGGGCAGAGTGGCTGGAAACTGCCTGGTGGAAAAGGACCTGGGGGGGTTGGTTGACAGCCAGTTGAGTGTGAGCCAGTGTGTGTCCAGGTGGGCAAGAAGACCTGGCTTGTGTCAGCACTGGTGTGGTCAGAGGGAATGGTGCAGTCTCCTCTGGACTGAGCCCTGGGAAGGCCATACATCTAATCCTGGGTTCAGTTTTAGACCCCCTCACTATATAAAGGACATTGAGGGGCTGAACCTTGCCCAGAGAAGGGCAACAAAGCTGAGGAGCATCTGAGGGACCGGGGGTTGTTCAATCTGGAGAAAAGGAGACTCAGGGGAGACCTTCTCACTTTATAAACAACTCCCTGACAGGAGGTTGGAACCAGGTGGGGTCAGGCTCTTTGTCAAAGGAACAAGTGACAGGACAAAGAGGAAATAGTCTCAAGGTGAACCAGAGGAGGTTTAGGTTGAATATGAAGAACAATTTCTTCCTCACAAGGGTTGTCAACTCTTGGCTCAGGCTGCCCAGGGCAGTGGTGGAGTCCCTGTGATCCCTGGAGGTGTTTCAAAGCCATGGAGATGTGGTGCTGAGGGACATGGCTTAGTGATGCCCTGGCAGTGCTGGGGGAACTGTCGGACTCGATGATGTTAAAGATTATTTTTTTTTTCCACCCAAAACAATGCTGTGGTTCTATGATCATCCCCAGCCCTGCTGTTTCTTAAAGCTGGAGGGACCGTGTGCCATCTGTGGGTATGTCCTGCCAGGCCCCGGGAGGGTGGGGAAGCGGCTGGGTGCAGGGGAGGTCATGATAAACAGCAGTGTGCAGGAGAGGGAAGACTCAGAGATGTCTGCAGAGATCAGCCTTATTTTTCATCGTTAATGATCTGAAAGAAGGTGCAAACAGCATGTTAATTAAGATTTGCAGAAGAAATATTTAAATTGAGAGGTGCAGCAAAGAGAGAAAGAGCAGTAGGGCAGAGTAGTCCTAGGGAGAAGCTGGTGTGGTGAGGAGGTTTGATCTCGAAGGGGAAGGAGTAGACCCCATGCAACCCAACACTAAATGGGGCATTTTTCTTCCAGAATTATCCCAAGTGCAGCTCAGTGGGGGTCCTGGGGTGGGATCTGGCCTGGCAAACAGACCTGTTGATGGAGCTGGGAGAGAGAGAATGGACAGGTCTGGGGCTGCCCCTGGGCCAGTCTGGGTACCAGTGGGTGTCTTCTCTGAGTTTGATTGCAGCAGAGGGTTTGACCAGTGATTGCCAAATAACAGACATTATTATAACATCCAACAGGGATGATCCCAAGTCTGTGGTTTGCTCTGGGAATTGGCCTTGGAGGATCTGGGAGCAAGGCTCTGCCCGGGGATATGGCATTTACAGGGTCTTAGTGCTACCATTGACCATGATTTTAAATTAATTAGAAATCCGTTAGCTCCAATTACATCAGGGCTAACACCCAATGCTAATGTTTGCTACACCTGCTCATCCAGCCCTGATTTATTACAGCCCTGAGCAGGGAGAGGTTTGTGTGCTGAGCCGCAGAGCTCCAAGGGTTGGGCTGTGCTGGTGGCACCTCCCCTTTGGTGTGAGGTGGAGGTGCCTTTGTGTGTGCAGGGGCTGGTGGTGCTCCCTGCGTCAGGGAGGGAATGAAATGCTTGAAAGGGCTAACATGCTGTAGAGCTGAAATGTGAGAGACACAAAACTGGGGGGGGAGTGGAAAGCCAGAAGGAGCTGTGGGGGCATTTACTCTGCCCTCCAGTGCTGCAAGAACTTCCCAAAACCTTTCTTTCTCATTTGAAATAAAGTGTAACTTTTCTAAAAGCATCCAGGCTTGATTTAAAAGAAAAATAAATAATAAAAAAAAAATGACAATGATGGATAATCCACTACAACCCTTGGTAAATTGTTCTAGTGTTTAATTACCTTCACGGCCAAAAAGGAAAGAAAGGAAAAAGTACACAGTGTGAAGAGCTGTGAGGATTGTGTGGTTACTGCTGATACCTGTTCGCTTGCCATGGTTCACCCGCTGGGATGATGGGATGTTCTGACATCACTGTCCCACTCATCCCAGCTCTCTGAAGCTGCAGGATGTGATGTGGGGAGTGGGGGGGTTGTGTGACTTTGTGCAGGGTTTGGGATGGGCAGAGCTTTACTGTCCCAGGGGACTGTCCTTGGAATGATTGCCCCGGGCTAGGAGAGCCCTGTCTCGCACCCAGCAGCAGGTAGGTAGAGATGGGGCTGGCTGTCAGCACAGCATGGGACAATAACTGGGCTTGGATATTGTGCAGGAGCATTAGTGGCTTCATAGGTAGAAATGAAATGGAGATATTGTTTCCCCTGGGGCAGAACCTTGTGCAGTGTTCAGAGGAAGCATCAGGAGGGGTCCAGCTCAGCGCCAGGCTGGTTTGCACTGGTTTTGCTTTGATCCACAGAAGTGATGCTGTGGTGTAATGGGTCTTCCCAGCCCAAATCATGTTCTCCTCCAGTCTGGGACCTTCTGTGGCTTCAGCCCTTTTCAGGGTGGTGGCTGGCAGACTGTTAGGGCTTTGCTTTAGTAATGGCTGAGCTGCATCACTGTGGCTGGCCTGTGTTTGGCTGCAGAGCACCAGAGCTGGAGCACTCCTCTGGGGAGCCTCACCACATACACTCCACACTGGGGAGCAGAGCTGAAAAGGAAGAGCCAGGAAAGGCCAGAACCTGTTGTAAGGAAGTTTGTCCAGAGCCCTGACAAGCAGTGGGACCCCCTCGTATTTCACTGTTTTGGTAAGGAAGGGTGGTGGCTTGTGTTCAGAGAAGCATAGGAATCCTCGCGCTGCTCAGAAGTTGTTTAGCATCTCAGGTGGATGCCCAAACAGCAATCGCCCTCCAGGTCAGCAGCTTGACAGGCTTCATAATTTATATGAGCACCCAATCTCCTGGGCTTCGAGCTGGCTTCTTCCACTGGTTTTCCTTCAGTGCTTCAAACATGTCCCAGCCTTGCTGCTTTTCAGCTGAAGTTTGCTCCAGTGCCACACACCCTGCAGCTCTGCACACGTGGGTTGTCCCCACCAGGCCTTTTCTCCCTTATCCTTCTCCTCCCATCCCTCCTTTCCTGTGGGTCTCAGCAACCCTCCAGCACTGGGCGGCTCCTGCTCGGCCGGCGCAGGGCACACGGGAGCGCGGTGGGAAGGACATTACGTGGGAGAATATGCATGTTCACAGCTCAGAGGATTAAAGGCCCGTGTTCTTATCACTGCAGAACAGAGTATTATAAATCCAGCCTTAGAATACCAAATCCCTGCGCGGCTCGGCCATTGTTTGGGAATATTAAAAAGCTTGGAGACAGAAATAATCAGTTTCCGAATGACACATTGTCAAATAAAACATTTCTCATATTATCCCTTCCTTCCCCTTTCTCTCTGCTGCTCCCTCAGTTGGATAATTTAACATGAAGAATAGATTAAAATGAGGCTGGCTTGAATCTCTCCTAAGTTTGACTCCTCTTTTTTTTTTTTTCTTTTTTTTTTTTTTTTTTAATTTTTGCCTTCCCTTTTCCCCAGGAAGCTCTCCCAGCGTGTGTGACGTGGTTAAACCAGCAGCTGCCAGCGTGGGGTCAGGGACAAAAGGAACATGTTGAAACTGAGCCTTCTGCCATGAGCCCAGGAGAGCTCACCTGAGGGGCTGGCACAGACACCCCCAGCCTCTCTGGGGCTGGCACAGCAGAAGCCTCTGGCTCATCCCCAAAGGATGCAGGAGCTGTGTCTGGGCTGTGCTTGTGAGCCCTCAGCTTCCATGAGCCAACCCTCTCATTCCTGAGCTGGGGGGTGCAGTGAGGTTCTAATAACCTCTGTGCCTTTAATGCTTTTCTCTGATTTATCCCAAGCAGAAAGATCTTTAATATGCTGACAGGTTTATCTGCTCCAAGCCATTTCCTGGGAGCCAGTGCA
Organism: Corythornis vintsioides; assembly: GCA_025447755.1. Classification (NCBI taxonomy): domain Eukaryota; kingdom Metazoa; phylum Chordata; class Aves; order Coraciiformes; family Alcedinidae; genus Corythornis; species Corythornis vintsioides. Next base: position 23,034 of record JAOEGS010007253.1, on the reverse strand, counting down.
AGGTGAGCCCATCTAGGCCAGATACGTGACCCCAGCACTGCTCTGGGTGCCCAGACCTCTTCCCTGGGTCCAGGTGGCAAAGGTGCTCCTCGTGCTCTGGCACTGAGATTAAAAGGCTGGAAACTGGCACAGGCTCAGCTCCTGCATGTGTGGGTCTGAGTGACTGTGGCTGAATTGAACTTCCAGAGCAGGCAGAGGCAGGGCTGGCTCCCTTGGAAAGAGAGAACATTTCCATGGACACAGAGTTATATTTAGGAAGTTTACTTATTTATTAAATGTTATTTTTATGATTATTTATTTTATAATGGTAATGTAGCTGGGAGCTGTATTGAATACAATTTGGAGGTGGGGGTAGAGGAGAGCTTTGCAGAGAAGGTCTTAGTCTGGAGTACTTTGTGCTGTGGCCCCAGGTCTGCAGCTGAAGTGTTGTTGGAACTATAGGCAGATCACAACCAGAAATGGTGGAGCTGGAGTAACTGTGTCCTGGGCACTGGCAGTTGTGTGGTGCCATTTGTTGCACCATCGTTTGTGTGAAATGTTGTGTGTCTGGTGAGGTTTTCATAGATTCATAGATTCATAGATATTAGGGGTTGGAAGGGACCTAGCTCCTGTGTTGGTGGCTGGGTTGTTTTGACGAGGTTTCTCTCCAAACTGGTGGGGTGGAATTGTCTCCTTTCCTATCTACCTGTGCTGGGCAGGAGGGGGAGCTCACCAACCGCAGTCCCTGTGCACATGGGTGGGCTGAGGGCACCCAAGAACAAAGTCCCTGGAAGAGTGGGTAGAGCTAAACTGGGGGTGTCACTGTGCTGTCCACAGCTAAAGGCCACCCTAGGCACCTGCTCTCAGATGTCTGCCTGTGTGGCTGTTCCATGAGCCCGCTCATGTGCAGTGGACCACAGATGAAATGGTGCTCTGGAGGTGAAAGAGATGGATGCTGGCCACTATCTCCTCATTTTCTATCCCTGTGCCTTCTGCATATTCCTGACTGTGCCCTTTTGCTCTCCTCCGCAGGGTGGGCTGATCGCGCTGCTTCTGCTCCTCTTGGTCTTCATGGTGGCTCTGTACGCCCAGCGGCGCTGGCACAAGCGCCGCCGCATCCCTCAGAAGAGCGCCAGCACCGAGGCCACCCACGAGATCCACTACATCCCCTCCGTGCTGCTGGGGCCCCAGGCCCGCGAGAGCTTCCGCAACTCCCGCCTCCAGGCCCACAACTCGGTCATCGGGGTGCCCATCCGCGAGACCCCCATCCTGGATGACTACGAGGACGAGGAGGAGGAGGAGACGCCGCGACGGGCAGAGCCCAGCACCAGGGAGGATGAGTTTGGCAGCCAGGTGACACGGACGCTGGAGAGCCTGGGCCGGGGTGGTGAGGAGAAGCCTGACTATGAAAAGAAAGGTTTGTGGCTTCTCTGTTCTTTTTTCCTCTCCATCTTTCTATCCCATGTTGGGGTGTCCTGTGTAGTGTCACCTAGAGAGGATGGACCATGGCTGGTGCTTGGCTCTCCAGGTTTTGGTCCTCAGCTGTCATCTACAAGGTGGTTTGCAGACCTTGTGATGCTGCCCTTCCTTAGAGAGGGGAGTCACCTCAGTGATGGTTCTGAGGAAACTGAGGCCTGGTAGCTGTGAGATCTCATCTGTCATTACCAGTCCTGAGGACCAGGTCCCCTGGTTTCTCTGCACTCTCTGACTGTGTATTTTGGTGGTGGTTCAGATGCTGTAGAAGTGCATGAGATGTGTGCTTGGGAGCTGAAATGTGGATTTGTAAGGTTTGACCCATCTCCTTTGTCAGTGTCCTCTTCCAAAACTTCCACTTCCAGCATGAACCCAGTGTGATGAGATGGGAAGCTGATGGCTTTGTTTCAGTCTTGGTGGTGTTACTGGTCCTAGTGATGGCAGAGACTGTTGTGAAAGCCCTGGCAGGTTAGGGGCTGCCAGGCTGGGGGAGCAGAGCTAGTGTTTCCCAGGGAGGGGAGATGCAGTTTTGCTGTGGGCTTGTGCAGTGCTGTGCATGGGGCAGCACAGTGGAGTCAACACAAGGTCATCAATAAAAAGATATTGCTTATTGATATCTAAAGGGTAAGTGTCAAGAGGATGGGGCCAGACTCTCTTCAGTGGTGCCCAGTGACAGGACAAGGTGCAACAGGCACAAACTGGAACACAAGAGGTTCCATCTGAATAGGAGGAGAAAGTTCTTTGGTCTGAGGGTGACAGAGCCTGTCCCAGACTGCCCAGAGAGGTTGCAGAGTCTCCTTCTCTGGAGAGATTCCAAACCCACCTGGATAATGGGATCCTTTGCCCCCTGCTCTGGGTGACCCTGCTGGAGCAGGGGGGTGGATGAGATGATCTCCAGAGGTCCCTTCCAACCCCCCCCAGTCTGTGGCTCTGTGATCAGTCAGGCCAGTGTTTACTCTCCAGGTGGCAGAAAGGTTCCTTGCCTTGCTACCACCCCAGGCAGAGGTTCCAGCGAGCGCCAGTGTTGGAGTGTTGGGACTCTGCCAGCCTGCTGAGCCTCGATGCTCCTCGGAGAGCTGCTCCATAAAGCTCTATTTTCCACTAACAGCAAAACATCCCCTGTGCTTTATTCTCCAAGCAATCAGACAAATGATCTCGTAGTCACCCACAAACAAAGTCATCAAGGTTGTAGGTGTAAGGTGGGCACCCAGCAGCCCTGCACAGTCGGAAATGGCAGAGCAGGAAATTCTTGTTGCGGAGAGATGAATCTGTGTGGATCTGTTGGATGGGCACAGCACCTGACTGTGAACCATTTGTGTTGTGGCAGGCAGACTGTTATGTAGCATCCATAGGACACATTAGAAAGAAGCCTGTACAGTTCCCTAAGCAGGGGTTCTGCTGGCTGCCTGTCCCTATGGTGCTGATTGCTGGTAAGGTATGAGCTTGGATAATGCTGCTGTTGGAAGGTATGAATCCCCTGGCAGTAGCTGCAGGGAGCTGGGCAGCCAGAGCTGGGCTGGGGTGGCCCATTCCTGAGCAGGTAAGGTGCTGCGGATGCTTTGTGCCTTCCCTGAAGGTGCTGGGCTGGGATTTGGAGGAGCTCTGGTCCCTTTGGGGTTCCCCCTCCCCAAAGTTCAGAAAAAAAGTAGCATTGGGGTCTGTCTGACTAAAGTAGTCAAACATCAGCACAGTGAGTAGCCAAAAGTTGGACAGACGGACAGGGTCCTTTGTGGTACAGCTGACTGGGTACATAGGAGTAGAGGAGAGTCCATGAGGGCAGGGCTGAGCAGCTGGGGAGGTGTGTTACCTGCTGTCAGCCTCTCCTGGGAAAGGAGAACTCAAACCATGGGTGACAGGTACTGGTGGTGACTACTAATGAAGTACTGGAAGGCACTCAGGAGGAGCTGGGTAGAGCCTGGATAAAACAGTTTAGACTGGCCACTCTTTATTCAGCTGTTCCCTTCCCAGCAAAGAAAACCAGTGCTGCTGAGCCATGTGATCCTGCTCTCTGCACTTGGAAAGCTATCGCTGAGAGGGCTGGGCAGGGTTTGGATGCTGCCCTGCTGCCTGTGTGTGGGGATGGAGGGACTGTGGTCTGCACGGGGACAGCTGTGTGACTCGGGGAGATGTTTCTCCTGCGTGGAGAGGAGCAGTGCTTTCCCTGGGGTGTTTCAGCTAATGCACACTTGATTGCCTGCCTTTCTACCGTCTGTCTCTCACAAGCTGCAACACCCACCCCTGCTTATTGAAATGTCATTAGAAGCAGTTTAATATTGCTCACCTGCCATGCACGGCATTGGAATAAACAAAAGCAAAGTACATTAGTGCTAATTGCTGAGTGACTCCAGCAGGAGTGAGGGAGGCATGTGCCAGCCTGCTCCGTGCAGGGAAGGGGCTCCTGGAGGGTCCCTGGACCATCCCTCCCCTCATCCTGAGAGCTCGTGGGATTCCCATAAAGACTGAGCTATCCTGTTGAAGCACCTGTGGCGACAGGGATGGGGACAGCAACTCTTCTTGGCTCTGTGGAGGAGTCTGTGGCTCAGAGAGAGATCCAGGGAGAGCCCAGATGATACATTGTGCCTGAAAAGCAGGTCCTTCCACTTGTGATGGTCATGAGCTGTGGCTGAGGTTGAGTTTCTTCCACTATTAAAGTGCTCTTCAGTCTTTCCCCTTTTAAACAAGGTTACGATGATGGTGATGGTTATTGTTGCTCAAACAAAAGTGGAGGTGCCCAGGGGTCCATCTGCTGTTCTCAAATGATGATCTGAGCATCCCTATTGGCATTTCCCTTTGTGAACAACTGACTGTTCCCAGCCTGCGGTGTTAAGAGATGTTTCCTCAACCCTCTACTCGGTGAGAATGAACAAACGAAAGCCTTCACATATCATAACTGAGCTACCTTTTTTATTCTTTCATATTCTCTTCTTTGTTTTGCTTTTCTATAAATTATTTAGAGTTGTATGAGTGGGGAAGACAGCAGTAACTGCATTTCAGTTCTCTTCAAAACATAATAGTAAACAAGATCTAGGGCAGAATATTAAACTATCCAAGGGCTTCAGGAATTGGCAATAAAGAACTTCTCACACTGACTGAACGGGTTTCCCCCCCAGCTCCCCAACAAGCCAGGGTTGCAGGATGTCTTCAGAGGCTGGGCTACCCCAGGCTGTGTGGGATGTTCACAAATACTCCCACCAGCTCAGCTCATTATGCCTTTGGACTTTGCACCTTGAATGAAGGCTGTTTTGTGCCTTGCCTGGTCTGATCCTTTCAAACTGTGCCAGATCACCATATGATTTCTTTTTTGGACAAGGCTTTTTTGAAGAAGTCACGTTATGGTTATGTGCTAGTTACCCCTCTCTGCTGAAGCTGCTCAGAGCCTGGATTGCCAGGCATGAAGTAGCTGCAGTTCAGATCTAGGATTTCTAGACTAGACATAAAACTATATGTGCTGTGGGTTTTTCCCTCTGACCTGGTTTGCACACACATGGCAAATGTGGTGATTCAGGAGGCGATGGGTGTGCCCAGAAGAAGCAGATGCAGCCGGGATCCCCATGGGGATGCAGCAGGTGGGGTGGAGAAACTCTGCAGTTGGTGTAAGCAGGCACCACATACCTGGAGCTCCCCAGGGGCTGACAATCAGTTCTACTTGGGCACGGTTTTACAGGCAGGTTGGAGAAGGATGTGGCAAAGAAAGCCCAGTTGGAGCCTGGCTCTAGCTTGAGGACAGGGTCAGCCTTGGCCTGGACCTTGCTGCATGGCCAGAGCTGCCAGGTTTTGGTGGGGTCACCAGGGCTGGGCAAGGATCAGTGCCACATCTCAGGCAGTGCCTCAGCACCCAGGGGTGAAGCTCTGACTGCCGCTCTTGCAGCACAGTGTTGTGATAAGGCATCAGCTGGGGCTTGTCAGTGGGCTCCAAACGGTATCAGCACCGTGGCTGTCACTACAGCCTCTTTCAAGTGTCACTTCCCAGCATTAATTACCAGGGATGGCAAACCCAACGAAGATGGAGTGTTCCTTCCCCTTGCCTTCCACCTGCCTGCTCTGCTTGCTTGCCCCCTGTGCCAGGCAGTGATTAATGTGCCAGTGCTGGATGGTGCCAGGGGTGGGTGTTTTCCATCATCTAGGATTTGCTCACCCCACTCCATGTGGCTGTCGGGCTCAACTGCCCTTTGCATGAGGAAAACCATGGGGATTTTGATGCCCCATGTGGAGCTTCTGGATGCACAGGGTCAGACGGGGAACTGTGCTGAGTGACTCTGCTACATACTGCCCTGGAAAACGGGAGAGAGGTCCCTGCCTGGGAGGTGGAGCAACACAAATGTTTTCCAAGTCACAGGCAAGCAGAGCATGGCTCAGCAAGCCCAACTCCCCTCCCAGGTCCTGGGCAGTGCTGTGGGTGGGAGGGCTGCTCCTGCGTGGGGCTGCAGCATCTGAAGTGAATCCCAGCACAAACAAAACATGGGAGCAATGTGCTGAATAATGACATCTAGCAACAAGCCCGTCTGAGTGATAAAGTTAATGAAATTACAGGTTCTGACCTGATACCAGGCTCTGCTGTGGGTAGATAAACAGCAGGGCAAAGATGAGATGTTTATTTCTCCCTTGCTGCAGTTGTAATCTGGATGCGCTGTGCTGGGCCATTAACATTATTACTGTTATGCAAAATCATTTTTGACTTGGGGGGAAAAAAAAAGAAAAAGAGGCAGAACGAAAAAGAAAAATCTCCCAACTCCCTAGAAAATGGAAAGCTGACAAAATTAGAATTGCAGCAGGAGCACAAACTGACCTGGTGACATTGCACAGAGCCCAGATGAATTTAGAAGAAAAATCTGAGTCAGTTTAAGAAGTATTCTCTTTTTTTCTTTTTTTGCTTATTATTAATATAATAAAATGAAATGGAGCGAGGCAGGAGGCAACAGCCAGGCAGCTCCAATTAGCCAAGAGGATCCCTTTGTTCTGGTGTGGAACAAGGGCTGTGCCATCTCCTCAAGGTTTTGGGTTCCTTCTGGCATCTAGAAGGTCTCCAGGGGTTTTGTGCCAAGTGGGGTCTGCTGGTGTGAGTGAGGATTCTGGGGTCTTGGCCTTTGCTGGGGAAACAACCCCATGTCCAAATGCAGCCCCTGTATATACACAACATTCTGGAATTTGGGGGGGTTTGGGTAAATTTGTGAAGGTGATGTCACTGTCCTCTTTGGGTGGTTTCCAGTCCATGCTCCTGATGATTACTGCTTTCCTGCTTTTCCTGAGCAGATGGCCTCAAGCTCCAGGCCTTTGGAAATTCCTTACTTGATTTTATGTTTAAATATGCTTGATGCTCACCTTTGCCAACAGGGTTTCATCCTTCTGCAGCAGGAGCTCTTTGCTTCTGTTTGAGGGGGTTTGGCCCTCAGATGGTCAGGGGTTCATCGCAGGCAGCACCACTGCATCCCCAGATGGGATGTGTTGGATGCACAGAGATGGAGTTAGTAAATGAAGGCACATAGAAGTCCAGTGAGCCTGAAGAGGGGATTACCCACAAGTTCCCCAATAAGATGATTTTGCCAAAACAAATCCTCTAAGGATCAGTGAAAAGCAAAACTTCTGCCTGGTGAAAACTGAAGGGAAAACAGGTATCAGACTTGAAAATCGAGTATCTGCAATTCCAGTCCTGCAACAAAGGACCCATCTTTATTTTCTCTGTTTCTTTCATGTTCAAAAAAAGAACTTTTCAAGCGGGCCTTTGTGCTGGCTTCACAGACTCTGCAGTCTGGGTATGGCCTCCAAGTCTAGACAGGAGACAGGACTTATTACCGACGGTACCGATGATTAATACCATAGGCATATCAAAGGTGTGGTTGTGCAGTCATCTTGCATTCATATCTCCTGGACTTTCTTCTCACCTGCTGTGTTAACTTAAGTAAACCTCTGAAGTTTCCCTTGCTTAATCCATGGATACTTTTCTCTGTAGTGCTAGTGAGAGGCTTTGGGGCATTCCTGAAAGATGGGCTGGCATCTAGAGAGAATTTGGAGAGGAAGAGCCAGCTCTGCTCTGCCACCAGCTGTTGTGGTAACCCTGGTGTGTATCACTTAGGGGTCTAGTCCTTGTCTGGTTAGAGAGGGGAACCAAGCCAGACAGCAGACAGGGCAGCATGAGGAAATGCTGGTAACTGCTCATGGAAGGGGTTGTGGTCTCAGCCTCCCAGACAAACTGCTCAGGGTGATACAGTTCAGAACTGCAGGTGAAGGGTTTTTTGGAGGGGAGACAAGTGGCTGAGGTTTGAGGTAACAGCAAAAGGCAGGTCAGGGGAAGGGTCCTGGTGATGAGGAGAGGGAGGTTCCTATGCAGCCCACCAACACTGGAGCAGCTGTTCTGGTGGCTATATCTCAGTTATCTTCAGCTCCCAGTGAAGCCTCCTCTAAGGGTAAGGCAGAGCTTTGGCCCGAGGTCATGGTGTCAGAGCTGGGGAAAGGAATGTTTTTGGGGCAGAAGAGGAGGACAGGTAGATAAGCTGTGACCTAGAGTTGTTAGTCATTACAAATACATGAGCTCTGCAGTAGCTTGGAGGTGAGATTGAAAGACAAGAGTGTGAGTCAGAGGCGATGACCCCATCACAGACAGGGTCATGGTGGTGTCCTGTGTGATGGAGATCCCATGGGCAACAGGAGTGATGTGACCAGCCTACGGTTTCCACCCCTAAGGTGACAGCCCAGCATCCTCAGGGGGACATGGGTGCCTGTCTGGGTTCATGGGTGGCTTCCAGCAGGAAGACGCCCACCATGCTGGGCTGTGCCATCCCTGGTGCCCATCCCAGAGCTGGAAGCCACTGCCTGCAGCTGCCTTTTGCTTGGGTAAGCAGATGTGGTGCCACCCTGAATCCAGGCATTAACTGGAGGCTTTCTGAGCCTTTAATAAATCAAATGATGGCTTAACGTTTGCTGGGCTGGAGGCTAAAATGGGACAGTGCGTCAGGCTGGCGTCTGATGTGTCTTGGGGCTCTGTCTTCTTTCCAGTGACCTGATGGGATCGTGACCCTCTTTGTACGTGATCAGCTTTTCTCAGTTCTAATCCCCGCCAACTTCTTGCGTAATTTACAGAGACCTTTGAAAATGTATATTCACGTAGCCTGCAGTGGAAAGTGGGTTTTGCAGTCCACTATTCCTGGCTGAAAAACCCAGCTGCAAATTTCAGCTTTAAAGAAAAACAAACAAAAGGCCCACCATGGTAGGAATTTCCAGTTCAGGAAAGCATTTCAGCACATGCTTCACTCATGTCTTTGGTTATTAGAGAAATTAAACAGATTTTTAAGTCCAGCATGCTTAATGTGAACTGATTGAGTGCATTCGTGACAAGAACAGAGGGTCCATTTGCAGAGGTTAAAGTGGCCATTGGGTCCTTCAGTTTTATGGTGATTATGGCTCTGACTTAAACGTTGATCTGAAAATCTCTGTACCTGCCAGGGACAAGCTTTGCTTTCCAGAGAGATAAACACAGTCATATAATTAATATATTAATTGCCTTTTGAGCTTTGAACAGCGAACTGCCAGACTGGAGGATTAGATTTGTTTTGATCACCCTGTCACAGTGAACTAGTCGCCTCCATCCTAAATTTGGGTTGTCCCCATCAACATGGTGGGAGGAGACAATGGTCTCTTGGCCCAGTGGTTCTATAGGACCCACTCCTCCTTCCTTATACCCCTCAATAAAAGATCCTAAGGCAGCACCACAGATCTGTGGGAGCACACCCAGGAGGTCTCCCCAGTGAGATCTGCATTCAACGTGCCTCCTGTCTCCAGCAGTGGGTCAGAAGGGATGGGGAAGCTCCCAGGGGCTGGTGGCCTCCTCTGGTCCTGCACCCCCTGGCCAAGGGAGGTGCTGTGCCAGCATATAAATAACTAAATAAGGCTTAAGCATCTCAGCCCAGCCAGGGCTCTTCCTGGCCCATAGCAAGTGTAGCTCTTGAGGAAAAACTGTCAGGTTGGCTTTCCTGGTGTGGTTTTCTTGGTTTTTTTTCTACCTTCACTACATTCCGCTCACTGATTTCATGAGACACAGGAGGGAAGAAGCAGATGGAGAAGTGACTTCTGATGGTGCCATAGGGAATGGAAGAGAAAGGGGATGTTTTAATACACCAGCACTTTGCAAAGCATCCCAAAGGGATGGAAGTTTTGTCAAGTCCTGATAGTTTATTATCACTTTAGGAGGCTTGAAGTGCTGGTCACCCTGACACCTGTGTCAGAAGAAATACCCTTGGTCATCTCTTCACCTTTGGGTGATTTGTGACTCCTCGAGTCAGCAGATCTTTTCTTTGGGCTTTTGTTGTGTTTTGAGGGGCTGCCAGAGTCTGGTGGAGACTTTGTGGCAGCTCCATGTGCAGTAGCCCTGATTCCCCAGACGTCCAAAGTGCTTTTCCTCCAGGCAAAATCAGAAGCTCACAGAAGATAAGCTGTGAAGTTTTGGCTGTCCAAGGAAAACAAGCCATCAGGAACTATATTTATATAAATGCCAGGCGTGCATTGTTCATCACTTTGTGCATCACTATGAATGTTTGATAAGGCACTACATTATTTAAGGCATAACTGGGTTGTAGGACAGTTGTTGACCAGGATTAGCTTTGAGATGATGATTTTTTTTTGTCAGCCTGATGCAAAATTAAAAAAAAAGTAATAATACAGTGGGTGTTTGTTCTCCTTGGGAGACCTCATGGGATCTCAAGTGTCTTCCCCTCTCCTGGCCTTCTCTGCTGGGTTGCATCTTGCACCCACCTTGTGTGCAGTGCAGAGGACCCGAGAGAGCTTCAGCTCTGCCTAGGGACATCCTTCCATGGTGTCAATGTGGAGCAAAAACTCTGATGCTGGTTTCTGAAGTCAGACTGACTAGGAGAAGAGGGCATGGGGTCTGGGATGAGCATCCCTACAGTGTTCCCCATTTCTGCTGGAAATGTGTGGATGCTTGTGAGCACTCAACAGCCCCTGGGATGTGTAGGTCAGAGCCAAGGCTGCTGCCTGCCTGATCCTGTTTCTTACATGAGAGCAAGGGTTTGCCTTCCTCCATGGTGCTCAGAGCTTCTTCACCTCAGCATTGCAGCTCCACTGGTCAGCATGTGCAAGATGATCTCCCCATCGACATATCCCAGGCTTCTGTTTTTAATGGGGAGGGAGCAGGGAGGGCAGCTGCAGCTCCAGCTCTTTGCTCTGTTTGCCTGTCCTCTTCCCGCTGCTCCTGCTTTACCCAGCTGTGGTGCCGGGATGGGTCGTTTTGTCAGCTGGCTCCTAAGGAAGATGGATCGAGGCCGGGCACCTGAGCTGATATTGGGTCTGCAGGCACCTTCCAGCCCCATTTATCATCAGGCAGTGACCTACCCGAAGGACCAGCAGGAGAGGAAACTTATTAACAAGGTGCTTCAAATCAATCCTTTGTGACGGCCCCGCTGAGTTACGGCGTTTGCTGCAACTCACCTGCCGGCTCCTGCAGGGTCTGGCTGTGCTCGGCTGCACTCCCTCACCCATGGGGGCTGGAATTGGCTTGCTTTTGATAGCCTTGGCTGTTCCCTCAGCTCCAGGTCTCCTCCTGACCAACAAACCAGCTCTCACTCCTTTCCTATTTGCACCCTGCACCTGCTTCCCGGGGCGGGAGATGGTTGGTCCCAGTCACTACAGGTGCTGTTTGTGACGTGTGCACAAATGAAGCTCCTTGGCCCCATTGCATTGCTGGGTTTTGGTGGTTTGCCCTTCTCTGGATTGTCATAGCTCCTTTGTTCTCCCCAGCATGTGGGATGGAGTTGCCAGTAGTGTGGAAAGATATCACCTTACCTGCTGGGCAAAGGGAATCTGATTTGCAGCTAATAAATTAACGCTGCAGAGTGGTGGGTGGTGGTTCAGGGGGTAGAGGAACCATCACGCCACATTTCCCACCCCCATTTGCTGGCTGTTGCTGTTCCTGGAGCCCTGCCCAGCCCATGCCCATCCCTAGGACTTCTGGGACTCGCTCACACTCACTTTACAGATACCAAAAAGCTGCTGCCTCCAGGTTCATCCCCCAGCAGCAGTTTCTCAGTGAGGTGGGGATGGGGATTTCTCCTGCTCTTAGTGGTCTCTACCCCAGCTGGCTCCATGGGGCAGCATTTCCTCAGGATTTGTGGAGATGGGTGGTGCAGAGAGGGAGCTGGAGGTCAGGGCTGTGCTCTCTGAGCCTCCTTCTCTCCACGCAACATTAGCCTGGGCTGCTTTGCGTGCCCATTAGCACCAAATGGGGAAGCTTCCTCCAGAGTGTTCTTATTTAACTTCTCAATTATTTTATAACTTGAGGAGCATTAGCTGCTGCTGCTGAGGGTTTGCCCGTCTTCCCTGCTCCGCTCTGCTTGCTGCGTAAGCAAAAAAGTTATGATGTCTCATAAAAAAAGAGTAAGGGTTTTATTAGAGTGGAGATGGTGGGAAGCAGAGTCTCTAGTGTCTTGGAGCTTCTCAATGCTGATGCAGGGGAAAGTGGGGCAGCATCTCATGACCACAGGCATTTCCTTCTAGAGGGAGAAATGGGGTAAAGGGAGAAATCATAGAATGCTTTTGGTTGTAAGGGACCTTTAAAGGTCATCTCATCTAACCCCCCAACATCAGCAGGGACATTTATAACTAAAGCAGGTGAGAGCAGAGCCCCAGCCAACCTGAACTGCAATGGTTTTCAGGGATGGGACTTCTACCAACTCTGTGGGCAAACTGGGCCAGGTTTTCACCACTCTGTGTGAAAACCTTCTTCCTTCTATGTAAGCTGAATTAAACCCATCACCCCTTATCCTTTCACAACAGGCCCTGCTCAAAAGTCTGTCCTCATCTTTCTGACAGACCCTTTTCTGAAAGGCCACAAGGTCTCCCCAGAGCCTTCCAGGCTGAACACCCCTAATCCGCAATGCCCTGTGGGCATCAGGGGAGGGGTGCACTAGAAAAGTCTTTACCCCATAGAAGTGCTGAGGGTTTCCTAGTCAGAATCAGCTCCTGGGAAGGTCAAACCCAGCTGGTAGCAGCCCAGGGAGAGCAGAGCCCCGTCTGCTTTTGCAAGGTGCTCACAGTATGAAGGTGCAGGGCAGAGGCAGGAACCACTGGACCGTGGCTCTTCAGCATTTGGCCTTTTGCAATGTGTTTATAATTATATTGCATTATCTTAATTACTGGCATGGGAAGGCAGGAGCATGACAGGGGGGAAGGGAAGAAGGTGGCAAGGCAGGGAAAGGGTGGGGTGACCAATAACCTGAAGCCTCCGCCGGTGGGGCAGCAGTTGGAGTTGGGAACGATGCTATTAATACAATACTTATTCATTTCCTATCATTAAAATAAAATAATAAAAAAAATAGGGAAGTGGTTTGCAATTACCCAATTCAGAATGAAATTAACATTCCGTGGCATTTTCCAGTAAACGGTTAGTTTGCACACATGAGTGGAGGCAATTAGCTGGGAAGCGATCGAGCGCCGTGACTGGAGAGAGGATGAAGAAGGGTCAGGGCAGCCAGTGCTGGGTGGGAGTTGCCATGGGCTCTGGCTGCTCCTTCCCAGTGCACTGAGTGTTCTCCCCAGTTCTGCTCACCTGGCCTGCAGCAAGGGCAGGAGTTGTAGATGCTACCCCCTGCTCTCTGTAGGAGTTGGGGAGCTGTAACACCCTGCAATAAAGAGGAGAAACAAAGAGCAGGTGAGTGGTCAGAGGGGCTGTGGGGTGCCCCAGTGCTCCCCAGCATCCCCATCCCCACTGGGGAACCCTGAGTGAACAGAGGTCCCCATCTCCTTCCCAAGCTGCACCCCAGGCTCTCCCAGCATCCCCCCTTCCCTGTCACACACCCCACGCTTCATTAAAAACCAATGGAGACTTTTTTTTCCTGATTTGTTAAAACTACTGAGACTTCTGATCCTATCAGGGTTGTGGGTTTTTTTGTAGATTTTTTTTATTATTATTATTTTTTTTTTTTTTTTCTCTGCCTTGTACTAGATAAGGGCTGTGCTGGCTCTGAGCCTGGAGCTGAGGGTGGTAGGGATGGGGTAGGGAAGCAGTCATCTCATGAATATATGAAGGAGGAAAGTACATTTGTTCAGTTTCCTTCAAAGGAGACATCTCGAATGAAGTTTTATCTCTTCTTTTGCTACCCTCCCCCTCCAATTTGCAATTAAAATAAGATTTTTACGTATAAAAATCTATTTTTATAGCGAGAGATTTATTAATGTATATAATAATCTATTAATGTATTAATATCCATGTATTAATATAGCTGGATTAATACCCACGTTAGAAAAAATTATACATTCTCTATTTTAAGAGTCAACAAAAAGGGCTGGGAAAGGAAAGAAAAAGATGTGATGGAATAAAGGCTGGTGTTCAAAATGCTCTTGGGTTTCCACATCTGTATAAAAGAGCTTCTTGGAAGAAGGTTGAACCTCCCTCAGGCCATGTTAGCAGCCTGGGCTGGGCTCCAGCTCAAGCTGAGCTCGTGGTGCCATGTGTGGCATTTCCTACCATGGTTTCACCAAGGGATGGCTCAGTGCTGTGTGTGTTGCAGGCGGGGACTCAGTCCCCCGACGTCTGATTGTGTGGTTGGGCTTTGTTCTGATGTTTCCAGATGCTGTTTTTCTCAGTAATGAGCCAGCAATGTGACCTTGAGGCCATATTATTCTGGAAGGTATGAAGAAGAGTGTGAACAGTAGGTTGAGGGAGGTTCTCCTCCCCCTCTGCTCTGCCCTAGTGAGGTAATATCTGGAGTATTATGTTCACTTCTGTTCTCCTCAGTTCAAGAGGAACATGGAACTACTGGAGAGAATTCAGTGGAAGCTTCCAAGGTTCTAAGAGCCTGGAGCATCTCTGTGCCTGGGAAAGGCTGAGAGCCCTGGGACTGTTCAGCTGGTGAAGAGTAGCCTGAGAGGGGAGCTGATCAATGCTGAGCAAGAGCTCAAGGGCCCCCAGGGGGCCAGACTCTTGTCAGTGGTGCCCAGTGACAGGACAAGGGGCAAAGTGCACAAACTGGAACCCAGGAGGTCCCACCTGAACAGAAGGAGAAACTTATCTCCTGTGAGGGTGTCAGAGCCTATCCCAGGTTCCCTAGAGAGGCTGTGGAGTCTCCTTCTCTGGTCAGATTCCAAACCCCTTGGACACTGCTCTGCTGTGCCCCCTGCTCTGGGTGACCCTGCTGGAGCAGGAGGGTGGCACCAGATGATCTCCAGAGGTAACTTCCCACCCCCACCATGCTGGGATTCTGTGATGCATATAGATATGTATGTTTTGAGTTGGTTGTATAAGGCAGACAGCAGTCTCCTGGTGTTTCCTGGACACAGTCTGCCTGTACATGGCATATGACAGGAGGGTGCTGATAGGGACAGAGGCTCTTGCTCATGAGGTGGCAGAGGGATTTGGTGGCTGGAGAAAGAGATGGACAGGTGAAGTTCTTAGTGTTTCTCATGTCCTTGCTGTACCCACCATGCTCTGTGGCAGGATGTCACTCTCCAGATGTGTTTTCATCCCATTGTTTGTGAAACTATTGCACAAATCTTTCCCACCATCATCATCACACAGGCATTGGTGTAATTATCTAATTTGATGCTAGTAAAGCTCTCTGCTTTCTGGAGCTTAGCACCTTCAGGGTGGCACTGTTGAAAATCAGTCCCCATCCCAGGTTCAGAACAAATGCCTCTGCTTATTTCATGCTTCAAAAAGCAACAAACACACATTATTTAGAGCTGGTGAGAAAACAGGGTTTCTACCACGTGGAAAACTTCCAGTATCATGAAATTTATGCTTAGCCCAAATAGGGTCAGAACAATGATTTCTTGAACTACTTTGTAGAATAGAAATTTCCAAAGTATCGATCCAGAAACATCAAAATGAGCTTATTGAAACTCAGGGGTTTGATTTGGAGGAACCAATTACAATGTTATCAAACTGCATTGCACATACCTGACATTTACCTGGTGTGTTGTGGATGTGACAATGCAACAGACCTTAAGTGCCAGGGATTCCCAAAAAAACAACCTTCCCTGTGCTTAGAAAAAGTGGATTATTTGAAAACTACTGAGCTGGTGAAAAGGCAGGAGATGAGCGGGGAGAAGACTTGGTGTCTGAGATGGTGGAGCTGCTCCATTGTGGCCATGAATGTGTGAACAGGTCAGGAGGTAAAAAACCCACCATCCTTGACTTGTAATTGTGCCCAGACTTTTCCATTTAATTCTTGACTGAGTTTTGCATGTTCCTGTGAAACACTTTGGTTCCAGCAAAGCAGTGTGCTCAGTTGAGTGGCATTTTGAGCTGCTGGGTGAGTTACTCCTCTCTCCAAAACTCTTGGAGCATTTTAAGTACTGGTAACATTGAGCAATCGATAGCTTGTCCTCTGATTCTCAGAAATCAAAGGGAGAGATGGGAAAATCAGATGCTTAAAAAACCTTATAGGTTTTTTTCAAGTATGTTTTACTCAATACCTAGCATGGGAAGCTCTGATAGAAGCTGCTGTTGCCTTTCTGCAGTCTTCTCCCTTCAGCTGGAGGATGTTCTGTGAGGACAAGAACTATCATGGCTACAGGGATCAAAACTTTTAAGGTCACTGCAGACTGGGACACCTGGTGCCTTTGTCAACCTTCAGCCTCACTGCTCTGTTTTAATGCACTGCAGAAACCAAGTTGTGGAGCTGTCCAGCTGTCCCAGCTGCCCAGCAGCAGCACGAGACATGGAGCCTGGTCTGGGGAGAAGCTTCTACCTTCCCCCTGCCCAGCTGGGATCTGGTGTAGCACTGGGCGGCTGACAAGTACTGGTGGTTGTAGGGCCTCTGCAGGGTGCAGAGCATTGGCTTAGGCTGAGAGCAATTCTCCAGCATGTGATACAGCTGCTCCACTGGGGTCCTGCAAGGTCTCCTTGCTCTGGGAGACCTCCCCTGCAGGGCTGGGTCCAGCTCTGGAGTCCCCAGCACAGCAGAGACAGGGAGCTGCTGGAGCAGGGCCAGAGGAGCCCCAGCAATGCTGGGAGGGCTGGAACCCCTCTGCTGGGAGGCCAGCCTGGGAGAGTTGGAGGTGTTCAGCCTGGAGAGAAGAAGACTCTGGTGGCCTTTCAGGACTTACAGGGACCTGTCAGAAAGATGGAGACAGATATTTTAGTCTGTTGTGACTGGACAAGAGGTGATGGTTTTAAGCTAAAAGAGGGGAGATTTATACTGGAGAGAAGGAAGAAATTTTTAATGCTGAGGGTAGTGAAGCCCTGGCCCAGGTTGCCCAGAGAGGTTGAGAGTGGATTGGATGGGGCTCTGAGCAACAAGTTCTAGTTAAGAACGTTCCTGCTGATTGTTGAGGGGTTAGACTAGATGACCTTTAAAGATCCTTCTAACCAAAAGCATTCTGTGGTTCTAAGGCTACATCTGACACCTGAAGTATCTTGGGTTGAGGGTTTGTTTCCAGGCACTACGGAGTGCTTTCATTGCCACCTGCACCATCTTGGCTTCTCAGCCTCTGCTGTGTGTGTGTCTGAGTTACAGGCTGTGCATGGTCATGCTGATCTAAGCCTTGGACTGTGTTTTGGAGAATCCTTCTGGCTAATGAAGCTGATGAGATGCTAGTTTTGGTATCTCCCCAACACATCTCCACACAGCCAGCCCCTATGTTTTGAGGAGGTGCAGCTCTCCTGACTGTGCTGGGAGTTCTGTGAGGGCTGGAACAAATGCTGCTGTTCCCCATCGCCATTGCAATGTATTTTTACCCAAACATCACTCATGTTGTTCGGTTGATGACTCCTTTTTTGGTGGTTGTTGTAATTTTTAAGCCAAACAACATACTTTCCCCCTGCAATTTGTGCCAGCAAAAAAGGAAGGATAAAAAAGGCTGTTGGTATGAATTGTTTTGTGGGAGATGTGCAAGCAAATAGGGGAGCCATAAGGTGAACAAATCACTTTCCAAATAGCATCTGGGGGTGGACGGGAGGGAGGTGTGCGTCGGGAACACGTCATGTACTTTAGAAAGGTGCAGTGACCTTCAGCTGCATCCTTAAAGCGCTGCCAGGGATGGAAGCTGGTTTTGCGGAGGCTGAAGAGCCTCGTGCTGCCTCAGCCTCCTCCTGGAGCTGTTACGCCACCAACAGCCCTTGCTATAGGACGGGGGGACGTGGAGATCTCAGCGTTGTGCCAAACCCTGGGGTGGATCTCGCCACCTCTGCCGGGCAGGAGAAACTCTCGAGGCGGTGACGAAGATGTGAGCTCAGTAGCAGGGATGGTTTTAGCTCCTGGAAGCCGGGGGTGGGATAGGAGGCGGTTTGGCAAGCGCAGCTCGAGAGGACAATCCTGTCGCCTCTAAATCTGCATCGTGCTGGGCCATCATTGGCAGGAGCTGGTGCCCAGGCACTGGTGATGTGGCTGCGTCGTGCTGTGGAGGGGGCCAGCATAC
This sequence comes from Corythornis vintsioides, assembly GCA_025447755.1. NCBI lineage: Eukaryota > Metazoa > Chordata > Aves > Coraciiformes > Alcedinidae > Corythornis > Corythornis vintsioides. Next base: position 5,220 of record JAOEGS010007253.1, on the reverse strand, counting down.
AGGCAGCACTGGGAGCCACCAGCTCAGCCTGTGTTTGGCAGGACAGCTCAGGAGGGTCTTGTAGAGATGGGGAATATAGAATAGCTCAGTTGGAAGGGACCTACAGAATCATCTAGACCACTTCAGAGCTCACCAGAAGTTAAAGCAAATTATAATGGGCATTGTCTACCCCACTGTAACACTTCTTCCCATCCAATTCTGAACCTGGAAGGATTTAAAAGACCTGTAGATGTGGTGCTGAGGGACATGGTTTAGTAGTGACCTGGCAGTGCTGGGTTAACAGCACCATGTTTCTATTAATTCAAACCTCCCTGGGAGGGGGACAGGAATGCCAAGCACATGTGCAGTGTGTGCTCAGCACAGCGCTGTGTCTGTGCAAGCTCATGGTTGTGAGATCCCCACAGAGGCATCACTCCAGATGGTGGGTTCCTACCTGTGGCTGTCTAGGCTCAGATGGCCAATACAGAAATCCCAGGGTGACAAAGCCCATGCAGCAGTTTGCAGTGAACTGTGTCTCTTTTAGGGATGTGCTGGACACCCCCATAGTCAACAGGGTCCCAGCAGCCTCAGTGGGTGCCATGCCTCATTACATTCCAGCACACTGGTTTCTTCTCCCTCCCTTTTGTCACGGTTGGCAGTGCATGAAGGGCTCTTCCTTCATCCTTGACCCCTGATGCTCATTCAGTCACAGCCCAGCTACCCTTCATTTGTCAGCGAGCGTTTTCCCCGTGCCGGCCCTGTGGAACTCCTCTTGCTGACATCATGTCGACAAGGCTTTTTTTTTCTCTATTTTAATTTATTCCTTTTTCTTCAGCTTTTTTTTTTTTTTGCTCCCTTTTTGGAGGAAGTATTTGTAGCATCACCATAAATAGCTGGTGACTGCTGGGACCCTCCTCCTGTGAAGGTACTGCTGCTCCTTTGCTTTTGGCAGTCGCTCCACCGAGCAGATGCTCGTCAGCGGCTGGACATGCCGAGCGTGGTGGCCAGATGTGGTGCAGGGTCGAATGCTCCCATCAGCCAAGGCAGGGACCATGAGGGACCTGCGACCTCGTCGCATTTGGTCACTTAGCCAAAGGCACAGCCCCCTCCTCCTCCTCTTCCTCCTCCTCCTCCCCCAGGCATTCTCCTTCTGGCCTCCTTTCGGTAACTAAGCCTCAGCCGTGCACTTTCTGAGCTCTCTGCTCGCTCGTGTTCCGTAGCGTGCAGCCCTGAGCTTCGAATAACTCACCATCTGCTCACAGGATGGCCCCGCTCTGCTCGCTTCTGGCTGGAGGAGCTGCAGGGATGGGTTTCCCCCTGCAGAGGAGGTGCTGGGGTGCTGAGATGCACCGGTGCTGCTGCAGCATCTTTCCCCAGCAGCTTCAAGGAGCCCTGAGAGACGGGCTTGGGTGTGTGCCAGGAGAATAGGGACTAAAAGCTCTTTGGAGACCTTTCCCTGCTTTTGGTGTTGGTTTTGTTGATTTGTTGTTTTTTTTTTTTTGGCTGTGATGTTGTTTGTTGGGGTATCCAACACTGGGATCTGGCTGCATCTGCTGTAAATGAAGGGGGTTCTAGGGAGCTCTGCTTTCGAGCTATGGTGCCTGGAGAAGCCTGGTGTTGGAGAATTGGAAAATGTGACATAGCTGGACATTTAGACCACCCTCTCTCTGGAGCTCTCCAAAGTGGTTCCCACCTTTGGTAGTTATGCAGGCAGCAGGTTTGATCTTCATATAATCTCAGCATAGTGGGGGTTGGAAGAGACCTCTGAGGAGCATCTGGTGTCACCCTCCTGCTCCAGCAGGGTCACCCAGAGCAGGGGGCCCAGCAGCACAGTGTACAGGCAGGTTTGGAACTTCTCCAGAGAAGGAGGCTCCACAACATCTCTGGGCAGCCTAGGACAGGCTCTGACACCCTCATAGTAAAGAACTTTCTCCTCTCCCAGTGTGTCTGCACCCATGGGCACAGCAGCCAGTCTGCTCTTCTCCAGCACTCCCCCTCCCAATGGCCCCAGCAGATTTTAGGATTTTCTCTGCAGCCTGCAGTGGCAGAAAAGTACCCTGGAGTGGTTTAAAGCCTCTTGCCCTGGGGAGGCTGAGAACATCACCTTTGGGGTTTGGGGAGAAGGAAGGAGGAGCTGCTCTGTGGGCTGGTGTGGCACTGCCCATGGTACAGGGCGGTCAGGACTCTCCCTTCCCTGCAGCATAGGTGGCTGTTGGAGGATTCTGCTGCAGTCTGCACTGAAATAAAATCCTTGTCTAGGATTACAGATGCCTTATCCTGTGTGGCCAGCTTCTTGTTTTGCACAAAATTGGCCCCTGCACCACACTGAAGGGAACTGGAGCTCAGGGTCTGGAAGGGTCTGGAAGTTACCCTGAGCACAGCAGGTGCCTGAGGAGCTCCACACAGATCTGATATCTCTGGACCGGGAGATGCAGTGGGGTGATCCATCAGCCTGTAACTGCTGGCAGACTGGGGAGCTCCAGGGTGCTCCCCCTCAGCTGAGAGTGGGATGTGGGGTGACTATGGGGTTGGTGATCCCTGCCAGCCCCGCAAGGGCACGAGGAGCTTCAGGAGCTAATCAGAGGGACTTTGTGGCTCTGGAAAGGGAGACAGGGCAGAGGTTATGTTCTGCTAATGAGTTTATTCAAGGAGCTGACAGAGGCCAAATCATTTGTTAAACTGGGAGACCTCTGTGGCCTACAGGACAAACCTTTTGATCCTGAATTTCACCTTTGCTCTGCGAGTGATTTCATGATTTCCTGTAATTGCCCATTGTGCAGGTGGGTGGTGAGTTTCATAGGACAGTTCTGGGAGGTTTTTTTGGCAGTACTGGATGGAGTTGTGTGAACTCAAGGAGGGGAGCTGCTTAACTAGCAACAAGCTGTGATGTGCTGTGGGGTGTTGCAGTAAAGCTGATTCCTGAGCTTGTAAGCACAGCCCCTGGAAGAGCCCAGGGATGCCTTTCCATGCTCAGATCATACCCAGACTGACTGTGATGTGTGTTTTGAACCCTTCCAACTGTAATTTGGATAAGGGCACAATGCTTCTGATGACCTACATGTAGTAGGAAGAGTCAAGGAATAATCCTAAATGATGGAAAGCAGTGTGCGAAATTCAATAGCTGCACACTCTTGATTTTCTCTGTCTTTGGAAAGGGCTGGATGGGTGACTTTGGGGGAATTTGGTAGACTTCTCGCCCCAGGCCTGAGCTCTGGCTCACACTGTCCAGTATGAGGAAGGGATGATGCTGGCAGTGGGGCCACGGTGACCTGGTCCTCTATTAATCAGTCCCTTTGCTGGTGTTGCAGCTCCGGAGGTGACGCAGGAGACGGTGGAGTCCCTGATGCAGAAGTTCAAGGAGAGCTTCCGCACCAACACGCCCATCGAGATCGGGCAGCTCCAGCCCGCGCTGCGCAGCACATCCGTGGGGAGGCGGAAACGCCGGAGCCGTCCCCGAGGTAAGTGCCATGGTCACCCGCGGCCACCAGGAGACCCTGCTCCTCTGGTGTCCTGGCTTTGGCCACACCCAGAGGAGTTTGCATGAGGAGGAAGGCAGGAGCTCCTCACCCTGGGGTTCTTCTGTGATGGGGTGAAGAGGGTTGCACCACATATAGCGTCCTTGGGATGGTCTGTCTGGTGGAGATGCTCAGGAGTGGTGTCAGCTCGTGTACCCCTCCAGGGATTTATCCACTGCTGCAAGTGCTGGGTCCCTGCCAGCTGCCCCAGTTAGCTGAGGTTTGTTGGGAGTGAAATACGGTTTCTTGGCAAGTTTTTCTTTTGGACGAAGGGGTGAAATACATTTTGACTGTACTAGCATCACTGGGAATTCTTCTCTTTCCACTTTCCCAGTGCCTGAGGGCTTTTTTGAGGGGCTTTTTTTAAGAGACACACAGTGGGTGGGAGCAGCATTCATGGCTCTAAAGGCTTTATGGTGCAAAAGCATGCTGGGGGCTCCTGGGTTGATTTGTAGCCTCGATGGCTGTTGCCCACTACACCAGAGTAACAGGCAGAGGGTGGCTGGAACAGCCCTGTGAGCAGGATTTGGCCCTTGTGTTGCCTCTCAGCAAGGGAAACTGCCTCTTCCTATGGCTGCTTACAGCAGTGATGGCTGTGGGTGAGGCAGTGAAAGCCAGGGCTGGTTTGAGTCCAGGTTTCATCTGGGGAGGAGGAGGATGCATCAGTCCCTTCAGGGATGGTGGGAAGGAGGGCCCCTTGGCCATGGATTGCCTAGAGCACTGCAGGTCTTTGTGGCAGCATTGGGAGCTGGGGAGAAAATACTTTTCTTTCTGTTTACAGTTGGTTTTGGTTTTCATTTATTTATGAGTCTGAAATGTGATCTTTTATTCTGGATACATTTTTTTCTGCAATACAGGCCTGGAGAGGGCTTTTTTTATTATAGCTCTGCCCATAAATTATTCATTTAGTGTGAAGAAAATGCTCTGACTATTTAACTGGTTTAAATTATTTGGTTTGTTTCCTAGTAGTTCAAATACGTGTGTCTGGAGTTTAGTGTGCATGGAGGGGGGTGTGCTCTGGGGTGTCCACAGTAACTGTCTGGTGAAGTTTTCCTGAGTCTTTTCTCCAGCCTTATGGTTTTTTTTTTCGTTTGGTTTATTGTTATTTCATTTTTGAAGTGCCTGAATGTAAGAGGTTTTATTGGTCACTAATGGAGCAAGTCAATTAATCCTTGCAGCCAAGCTTAGGAGGAGACACAATGTCCGGGTGCAGGCAGAGCCTCTGGCTGTGTGGGAGCAGAGTGTGGCCCCAAGCCAGCCTTGTCTTTGGGGACACCTGCCTTCCATCTCACACCTCTCCAGGCTGGTTCTCCCAGCAAATCCCCATCTATCCCATGTCAGAGTGTGACAAAGGGCAGGAGAAGGTCTTCCCAACCCTCACCCCATCCCCACCGCCCCCCAGGATCTTTCTGCCTATTTGTGGTCATGGAACTAGTCAGTGAATACCAGGACAAGGGAGCTCTTAGTTGCTCTCCACTTCTGCCCAAACTTGTGTTTCCTCAACATGAGGGTTGGACAGACTGGCTTGAAGATGGATGAAGAGATTAACTTCATAGAATGGTTTGGGTGGGAAGAGACCTTTCAAGCTCATCTAGTCCAACCCCCTGCAGGGAGAAGGGACATCTGTAATTAGAGCAGGGTGCTCAGAGCCCCCCAACCTCCCCTGGGATGGTGCCAGGGATGGGGCAGCCACCACCTCTCTGAGCAGCCTGGGCCAGGCTCTCAC
>JAOEGS010007252.1:6917-21457 GCA_025447755.1 Corythornis vintsioides | reverse complement strand
TTAGCTTTTCAATCATTATGTCAAGTTATGGTTCACTCTTATTTCCAGGAGGTTTATCTGTGTGACTGCACTATGGCTTTGCTTACAAACTTTCTCCATACAATATTCCTATTACAACAACATAGGAAAGATTTGAGAGCTCCCACACTTATATTAGAAATTAAAAAGAATAAATTCTGTAATAAAAGCAGTAACAGCAGTCAGATGTAAAACTGCACTTCACTCAGTAATCCACACATCTGGAATACTGTGCAGAGGCACTAATTTGCTTCAGAGACCCCTTTCCAAGGAAAAAAACCCATTTCTAAACTAGATGATGATCTAGGTCCCTTCCAACCCCCAACATTCTGTTATTCTGTAAATCAAGTGCAAAGGAACTCCTGAAAATTAACTTTGCAGGCACACCAGTTCATGTAAGCAGGGCTAGTATTGGGTGATAAAGAGCTTTAGACATTGCCCAAAAATGAGTGTAAGAGACTATTCTTTGCTCAGTACCTAGGAAAGCAAAGTGGCTGCAGGAACAGAACTTTGCCTAAACCACAGAACTAGGGATGCTATTGAATTTCCCATCACTCAGCTTCTCCTTGAACTCTGTAAGCTGCATTGTGACAGAAAACTCCTCCTGGCAGTCCAACTACAGGAGAAAAGAACTATTCTTGGACTCTTTTCTTACACACCTGTGGGCAAAAAATACTGTGCAATAGCTTTTCTCTTTCACAGAATTATCTGTATTTCTGCATGTACCAAACTACTCTTGTATTACACAGAGTACTTCACCTTCACCAGGCCCTGAGAAAGAGTTCAATTCTCAGTATGCCCGTGTGTGATGTACAATATTTTGTCCTGATTACCACTTACAAAGCTAAAAAGCAAATAAATATTCCTCCCTTAAAAATGTGTATATTATTTGGTACCAAATTGAATTATTTAGCTACTTTGAGACCACACACTCAGGAATTTACAGCAGTAAAACTGCAAAGCGGCCTCAAAGCAAAATTTTACACACAATTCTGACTCACAATATGCTCCTTCTATCTGCATTCATTTTAGAAAACTGATGACAGGTGGCAGTTTGTGTTTCTTAAAAGAAAGATCAGTTGGGAATCCAGATTGCAGCTTTACCAGAGGTCAGATAAGAAAATACTTGAGAGCTCCAGGCAGCCTAGGGAGTTGTGTGTCCAAGACTTACCCTAATAGTGTTCACTTTTAATCCTGTCTTTGCTGGGATATGTAGAAAGAAAACATTTAATTGCTCTCTGCAAGTCACAGAATTAGGTTTTATCATGCGTTGTAAAAAAAATTCATTTCTACCCAGAAAATAATACAATTTGTTGCACAGGTGGATAAACTGAGGAAAAAAATGCTTTATGTCTGTGAATTATTACACTTTCCACGAGAGTCCTGTGGCTGCACATAACAGGATGCCTGTGATGAATTACAGAGATGCCAACAACTCAATTACACTAAAAAACCAACAAAAACAAAAACAAACCCCAAAAAAATCCTGCTAAAATTCAATATGAAGACCACACTCCACTGAATATCAGTCTTTCCTTTCCACTGCCTATTAGCACCAAGAATGAAATCCCTCTGTAGCAGTGACCCTGTCCTTTGTGAGGCAGAAACTGTTCCTTGGCAACCACTGCAGACAACTGAGTTGCCACAGAAACTAGAAAGATTAATTTCTAAAACCTCTGAAACAAAGCAACTGTAAAGGCAACCTGAAAGAGGGTGGGTATATTCAGGATTACTTCCTACAACATGGTTTATAAATACATAAATAAATGAAAATATGAAATGACGAGTTGTAATTTTCACTATTTCTGTGAAATTTGGTTTGCAGGGAGCTAGTGTTTCATTGCACGAGCAGCCAACAGCCCCTTCCTCCCTGGGGTTCAAACAGGCAAATCTACCTGAAGATTTATACCAGAGTTGAAGAAGAATGCTTCCCATTGCAGCCAGGGTTTGCTCTGCCAGGGAAGAGGAAAGCTGAGGGGAAAAAAAGACAACAGAACTGTTGAGGGGTGTTCCAGGTAAGGCAAGTGCACATGTAGAGAAAAGGCAGAACAATTGTGTACCTCACAGCTCACTTAAGGAATTATATTCAAGTTTATGTATTAATAATTATTTATTAATAGAAAATATTTTCTTTTCTATAGTAATTAGATGTCAGTGAACAAGAACAAGGGAAAGCCCACCACATACTGTTTTGCCCAGGAAGGGAAACCAATATAACAAGTCTTGAAAGAGAAGAAAAGGAGGCTCGGGGGGGGACCTTCTCACTCTCCAGAACTATATGAAAGGAGGTTGCAGCAAGATGGGAGTTGGTCTGTTCTCCCATTAACAAGTGGTAGGAAAAGAAGAAATGGCCTCAAGTTACCCCAGGGAAGGTTTAGGTTCAACATTACAAAAAAAATTATCTAAAAGGGCTGATAAAATACTGGAACAGGCTACCCAGCAAAGTGGTAAAATCATCCCTGAAAATACTTAAAAGACTTGTATGATATATATATTTTCATAACAGTAGAGTTTCAGTACAGTTTGTCCTGCTGTTTTGAAGCACTGGTAAGTAGCTGATGGTCTTGCTTCACATGAAAATTTACAAGTAACCAAATGACATTAAATATTTGAAGGAAGCTTTCACAAGGTGTGAAATTTTATGAATGAGAGCGCTACAAAAAAAAAAAATTTAGCTTATTATTGTGTTGGAGGATGTGTCACAATACTTACAACTTCTTATCATTAGCCAGTTGACTCAGAAAGGTATTATTCACAGCACCTAAATCTTTCCTGAGAAAAGAAGTTAAAGAGCATGAACCCTGCAGAAGATTTAAGTCATCCAGAAAATATCCTTCCTTATTAGGGAATAAACTCCTAACTTATGGTTCCAGTAACAAAACAAAGAGTTAGGTTACTAAGGCTACTGAGCCTTTAGTCTTCTATATTTTTTGCAGAAAGCACTTACTTAGCTTCAGCTTCACCAAATTAACTCTTGAGATTATGTCTGCAATTAGAAATTTTTGGACTTCCTAAAGACCTAACAAATACTTGGATACCTAACAACTTATGCAGATGCCAAAAGATGTTCTAAATTATTTGTTATGCTTTTAGAAATGGAGGGATATCTACATTTCTAGGGTCTAGAGTTGTCTCCTCGTCTTTGGGATGCATTAATTGGAATTTTCAGGAGACAGGTGTCTTTGTTCTTTCTAATGCAGCACACACCCACCAAACCTTGGAAAGCTGTTCCAGCTCTGTCTGACAAGCTGAAAATGACTTGTCACCTTTTTCTCATCTTGTTGGAGAATTTTTTAAAGCTTTTTTTTTTTTTTTTGGTACTAAATTTAAAGACTTATTTCCAGGGATTAATCCAAATCAAGTTGGTACACGTTTTCACTGAGGCTTTGTTCCCAAAGAACGGAAACACTTATTGTACAGACAGACTACCATTGATTTGGAACACAAAAAACTTCCCACACACTCTACCTAGGTTCTTCTGGGGGGAAAAAAAAAAAATTTTTGAGCTGGAAGGCTGGCTGATATTTCAGGATTTCAGAACAAGTCATGACAGGCTGCCAGCTAAAAAGAATAAAATAAAAAGAAAAGGTAAGCTTGATGACTGCACAACTTTGTAAAGTTTCAATGCTGCAGAAGGACAAGATGTGGCAGTTTGAAAGTAAAGACAAGGGAGAACATCCCCCAGCCAGAGGTGGAACTGGAAGCAGAAGTGAAGAGCTTCAGTCAGTATAAACACAATACAGGTCATTTTGCTTTCAATGATGCTTCTGATGATTTGCCTATAAGGGAAAAACCTCTGTGAAAGCTTTTCTCTTCCTACAGAGGTACAACACGACATTCCCTTGCTCCTCTCCCCTTCTTTTGGAATATTTTAGGGTATAGTTCCTACTGTATGCTGTGAAAGATGATTGGCATTCAGTTGGACCCAACACAAGAGAAAACAGCTTAATTTTCTTTTCTAGGACAGCCCTCCTCCATCTGCAGATAGGATTCATTTCTCCAGAGATGCCATCTTTCAGAGCTGCTCCTCCTACACTGTCATTTAACACTTGCCAGAGAAAGGAAAGGCTCATCCTTTCATTCTTATCACCTCCTTCCCCCCACAAACAACCACAGCATAAAAACCAGCAGGCTGTACACCAGCACCTCACATTTAAATACTGCTGCTTAAATAAAGCTGCAATATCATTTTGGTTGAAAGCATTTCTCAGGAAGGTGTTATTCCTATGAATATTATTCATCTATAACTCCTAAATACCTTCTATATATCAGCTCCTTTAGTCCCACATTTAAAGTTAAGTAAACATTTAAAAATTAATTTTAACTTCACAGCATGATTTCTTGCTCATGTCTTAAGAAATTATATTTAAGGGAATTTAGTTTTTTGTCAAAACCAAAAATCATTGGGTAAAATCATTCATTTTGACAAATACTTTAACTGAAAACATTACACATTTTATTCATTACCAGAACATTTATACAAGACCATTAAAGGGTTCAATCCTGAGTTACAGAAAAGGAGCCCCACAGAGACTTTAAATCATTGCTTGGCATGCCCATACTACAGATATTGAATATTAATCTCAATTTTTTTTTATTGCTACATTTAACAAAAGAAAGTTCAAGCATCAGTGTTCCTGGTTCTCAGACAGCTACAATAGTCCTCTTCCATTTCATCCCTTTAGATTCTGTGTGTCCCACCCTCTTACCTTACCAGCAATCAATGCTAATAGTAGTTTAACAGGCTTTCCATAAGGTATAGAAATTTAAGTTAGTCTATCCATGATGAAAAAAAATCAGATGCCAACAACTGCTTTTACAAAAACCCTAATTAACTGCACAACCTCTAAACTTTTAGGTCCCATTCTCCCACATATGCATATTTTTCCACCATCTCCAAGCAATACAAAAGTTTTTGGTTTAAAAACCTTCCCATGTCATGCTTTCTGCACTCTCATCCAGTTTCTGTTCTGACAGGCCATTTTATTAGTCTTTCCTACATTAACTGCTTCATATTTGCCTTATTAAATTTTACACTGATTGCAGTCCATGTTCCCAATTCATCAAGATCACACTCTACTTAAACAGATTCCTCCAGAGTATTTGCAATGCCTCTCGATCTGCCCCAGAACAGATGTGTTCTGGTTTAGAAACTGAAACATCCAAATAGAATTTTTTTTTCTTTAAAAAATAGAAATAATTTTCTTATAAGAAAAAAATTCTTACAAGAAAAAAAATATTTATTATAAGCCTCCTTTCTGTTTCACAAATATATAGAAAACTGAATGTGCTGGAGCCCAGGAGGTATTTTTAGGAATAATTTAAAAACATCAATGCAATAACATTTCAGAAAACAATATGGATTACTTGGACAACAGGAAAAAACAGATACCTTTTTGCATTCCAGGCTCTCACCCTAAATCCAACTGCTTAAGTCTGAACTCTGTTACCACCATCATACACATGCAGGGGCACTGACCCTAGTTATGCTCATATAGCTCTAAGTGGACAGAAAATTAATTACTTGGCATCAGAATAGACAATGTCATACCCTTACAACATAATGAGCCTCTAGATTTTTAACCTTTTGATCAAGCATCAAGACAGAATTAAAGCAGTTATGGGTTTATTCTCGTGTGAACATTGGGTTTCTCATTATCAACGCCTAGTGTGCCAGCATCGTTCCCCACAACACATGCATGTTACACTCTCCTCCTTCTCAAAGTTATTTCCTCTCCAAGGAGCATGTAAGTATGTCACTTAGACTCTGCATACATTGCATTAGCTTTAAATCAGATTTTGTGTGGGTGGAAGATGCAAGCACAGATGTCATAAATGGAGAAACAGCAGAAGGTTAAAGAAATCTTGATTATAACCATACAAGATAGAAAAAAAAAAAAACACTGAGCTCAAGAGACAATTTAACAACAGAACTAATACCACAGAAAGCACTAGTTGTCAGAATTTGCTAGGTTTGAAGCAGCTAGGAGTTGCAACTAGAAATAAAAGTAAAAATAACTAAGAGATAATGCTGAAATACACAAGAAGAGCAATTAAAACCTCAAAGAAAATGAAGGCTGCTCCTAAAAGGTCTTGAGAAACAGTTAAATGATTCAGAGGCATGTAAGAAATGAAGAAAGGGAACATTAAAGAGTCAAAGGTTTAGCTTTTGGATGCATCTGAAGTCTGCAATTCAAATTAATGCAAAGCAGACACAACCTGGCTGCAAGGGAAGGCAGGTTAAAGTATTTTAACTGCAAACAATATTCAATTTATAAAGGGCATGTGCATTTCAGGCAATGTCTGTCTTCCCTCATTTTCAAATCAAAGGCACTCTACCCTGCCTATTCCACAAGATGCCCCCAATCTTCTCTTCCTGCCTGGCAGCTCTGAGAAAATCATTGCTTAAACCAGGACAAAAAGATAATTAAAAGCAGTTCAAACTGAGATTTCACTCTCCATGCACTTGATGATGAGTAAACACCCCTTACCATTTTAAGGTATTAAAACCAAGAGGAATTTTATTCAAAAGAAGTTGGAGTTCCAGCATTTAATGGAAAAAACAAATCCACCAGAACAACTTATCTAGGAGAGGCAATCAGTACTTAGCATGAATTTTTACTTTCAGTAACATCCAACTCTGAATTAAAAACTCCATAATGCTTTGCTGGTTCTGATGGGAGCACACCACCACCTTCTGTCTTGCTTTCTGACCTTAAACTCACTTACCTATAATAATTGCACAAATTTGTGTTTTTTTCTCTCTGTAAATTACCATACCCTGTCCTGCATGCCTCAGGTACCCAAAGACTTTTGTTCTTTTGTCTATGACTTCAAGAATACACTCCTATGATTCTAAGCTTGAATCCTTCCTCAGTAACCTTCTGAAGAAAAAACATCTTGTAGCAGGTGGTCTGACCTACTTCAAAAACAGGATTTTTTTGGTAAAACAGAAAAGAAAGTATTTAAGAATAAATTAAGATATAAATAAATATAAATTCTTAAATAATTTAAGAATAAACTATGTGATATACACTTTGTCACATGCCATTGACATCAGGAAAACACTCTCTAGAGAGTTTGTTTATAACAATCTAAGCTGTTTTCAGAGCACTACTGTCTTCACGCAGTACAATGGAAATATTTCAGCCTGCTGGTAATTGTATTAGTTCCTAAATCTGATTGAGTCTGGGCACTCTGCCCCCATGAACTGGAGTAGTGGGGACATAGATTCAGAAGAGATTAAGTCAGGACTTCCTACAGGATTGAACAAATTAGTTTCAAGATTGAAGAGGAATGAAGGGTGAAAAGGCAAAGTGCATCACTGGTTTAATGGTACTTTAAATTGTTGTCCCTGAAGAACCTTTAAGTCTCAGTCCCATTTCTACTGCAATTCACAACAGAAAACCTCAGAGTAAGGAAACAGAATTGCATCTCCAACTTCTCTACACAGCAGGGCTCATGTAAGAGTCCTCCTAGAGATAGAAACCTGAATTCATCTGGATTAACTTGATGAGCACCTGAAAAGTGCTCAGAAAGAATCACAAGAGGCAATTCCAAGCCAAATAGGTAGAATATCCAAAAATATTTGTGTTTCTTGCCCCTCACTGTAAAAGACAAAGTGCATTGCTTAAGAAGCTGGAAAGTATTTAAAGTAAATTAAGATGCTTCACAGTTGACTGTGGTTTCAAAAAAAGAAATTGGGTTCATAAAAGCTTAATTAGAAAAAAATAAGGTATTTTTAAGGTAAAATTTGGGCTGTCACCGCCATTTCTTCTACTGACAGTAATTTCAGAACTGTTTTGCCAGCATTAATTAGGTGTTTTGGTACTTTAAAGGTTCCCATAAAAAGATAGAGAAAAATTAAAGAATTAGTTTACACAGAAAAACATGGTTAGTGACTGAATTTTTATGTAATTTGTCCTCTCAATATTCATCATTCATGGAATAATTTTCTTCTATATGACAGCTTGACAAAAAGCTGTCAAAAGAGATTTTGAACCAGATGTTTATGTTTTTCTTACTAAAGTACAGGCAGCCTAAGTTTTAATAGAAGTCCACTTATCTCAATAAGAATTTTAAGAATCTTCCAAGACCTCCAGAGCCCATCACCACCTGCTGAGATAGGCAGTTTTGTCACTGATTTTTATTTTTTTTATCCAGTCTGTCATGGCTTCAGAAAGGTGCCATTTCCCCAGTATTGAGAAAAAAAATTATTCATCTTCAAAAGAAATTTAAAAACAATAAAAATAAATATAGAGGAGACAGAAAGGAGAGAAAGGGGAATTAAATGCTGAGGAGATACTCTATGTTCATGGAGAGTCTCTCACAGCTACACAACATGGTGATCTCAGCATCTCCCAGATAGGGCCCTAAACTTCATGTGTAAAATTAAATAGCACAGGTATTTTCTGAGTTGTATGGCTGTCCAGCCTTCATGCTAAAAGCTTTTTAGGAAGAAACAGCTTGTGCATTGTAAGAATAAAGGGTTTCAGGTCCCCAGGTGGTCATGCAATATTAAGGTACCACTTGTGCATAAGCACAAGTTTCACCAAAGGGAAAAGGTAAAATTACTGCACTCAAGAGAACACATACAGAAGAAAAAAAAATAGCACTTCTTGTTCACATTTTTCAAAGTAGGAATAATTTTAGGTTGAGTGCATCTCAAGAGGATTGTAACTACAACTGAAGAACAAATAAAAAGCACACTCAACCAGTCACCCTTAAAATTAAATGCACCTTCTATATTAAGAAAGGAACAGATCACAAACACTGATGTGAAATTACAGTGTATGTTACACATACAAAACAAGTCACTTGCTGCACATTAAGTTTTATTTTGTTTAACATTCATTTTGGTCTAGATTATTTATAACATACATTAACAATTATTAACTGGAGAATGTTTGGGGTTTTTTTTTCTTCAGTGTTACCTACCTTGCTTAACATAGGCTTTTCTGCACTGAGAACAATCCAGGTCTACAGAAAGGCATTTGAGATCTTTAATCCATCATACAAAGGGTAGATTTGGTCAAGAATTTACTGTATGATACAGAGATGATTATAAAATATTTTGAACTAGTTAAGAACAAAAAAAAATGCACATGCTCAGGTAGGTCTAGGTGCAAATAGTTGCTTCCTTTTCCCCAAGACTTACTTAAAACAGCAGTATTAATTCCTTATTGAAAACTAAGATATTGGTTGCCTTCATCTAGGCTCATCTCTCATAGCTCTTGCACACACAACATGTCTATATATACTATTACTATATAGTAATATACTATATAGATATAATAAGTATAATATATAAAGTATATTATAATAGTATAATAATATACTAATAAGTACACTATAATGTTAAGGGTCCACACTAATAATACCTTTTTGTACACTGATAAATATATTAAAAGACTAATGCTCACAAGAAGAGCATGCCTTCATGATCTGTATTCCTACAGGCAGCCATTCATCCAAGCATTAATTATAAATTCATTAATCAATTAATTCCTTATGGTTTTATTTTCCTTACACAGGAAGGTTGGGCATGCAAAACAAGAGCTCCCCTGGCAAGGTTTCATTTTGGCCTAAGCTCTTATGATTATTAAACACTTGTTAGTGTCCCACCACCTTCTGACAATCTTAAGGGGAAGTGATTCTATGTCTTTAGTGTATATCCATTAAAACATATATATTCTATTCCAGACCAGGCATGAAATCTACACAGCTTTGCTGAATCATTAATAAATGAAGTGCAAGAATGCCAACTAAATGCAGACCACTGATTTATGATCAGATAGTTGGGCTTTTGTGTCCCTTTTAGCACAAATTCAACTACTCTCTAAATTTTCAGAGAGAATGAAGTCAGAACACAGATTTTGATGAGTTAAGGAAATGCAAATAAATTACTCAACTTTTTCTCATATGGAAAAACACATTTTAACAAAACTGAACTAAGCACATGAAATCCAAAATAAGTGGCTACCCAACACTGGAAAGCATCAAGTTTCTGCCTCTGAACTGTCACTGACCAATGAGACAAAACTGGTTAATTGTGTCTGGGGCTGTTTTCTCAGGTTTAGTTTGTTGTGGTTTTGGTTTGTTTTGTTGTTTGTTTGTTGGGGTTTTTTGTGGTTTGGGTTTGTTTTGTTGGGTTTTTTTTCTTAATATTTTTCTAATGATATTCCAGCATTAAAACAAAATGGTTACTAGAATACACCTATTTAAATCAAGCTCCCTGGAGTTCTAAGGAACATCCATAAAGCATCGTGTGCAGCAAAAATTACTGATTTTTCCAAAACCAAGAAGGTATTTTTCAGATGAAGGTAGAAACTGGATGTCACAGAAGAGCTTTCTTCCTAGCTTTCATTATAACTTTCATCAATTACTGCTCATTCACCTACTACCTCATTAGGACAAGTTCTTTACATCAAATTTTACAAGCCATCAATTCAATTTATTTTAACTGAACATACCATTTATTAGCATATTTTGGAGATAAAAAATTAAACATCCTAATCAAAACATGACAACTAACCAGGCCATTAGAGGGAGAGCATTTAAGCTCAGCTCCTCAGTGTGTAGCATCAGTACAGGACAACTGCCCAACTCAGGTGTCCAGCTAAAACTCTGACTTCTACTACTTTTTATTAGTCTAAGGCATCTAATGCTAGGTCCCATCAACAGCACACATACCTCACTGTCCACCTGAACCAACAATAAATAGGATATTTATCATCATTATCATTATATCATATTATTTATCATCATTATCATTATATCATATTATTTATCATCATTATCATTATATCATATTATTTATCATCATTATATCATATTATTTATCATCATTATCATTATATCATATTATTTATCATGTCAATTTTTGCCATGGATGGGCAATTCCAGTGTTAGCTTCATAAAAGAACTCCCAAGAGATGACAGTACAAAATGGCTTTTCTCCAAGTTCCATTCCCAAAGAATAATCCTAGGAGAGGTTTATTCTCCCATCCTTACAGTAAATTACTTTTCTTGGCTCAGAGCTTAAGTTAGGAATGTTTAAGTTAGCAATAAAAGCTTTAATCAGAGATTTGTTGGATTTAGCCACTGAACGCATGAACACAGGCTTTTCCAGAACCTTCAAAGCTCCAGCAGGAGTCACAGCAGAAGCCCCCAACTACAAATACTACTAAAAAAAAAATAAAATTGGATTTACGAAGGATTTCTTCCCAATAATCATTCACAACTTGAATTTAGCAATCAAGAAATCCATCGTTGTGCCCCCCAACACCATCTGGGAGGTGAGGCTTTTGGCACAGGAAAATGGAGCAGCAATTGCCCAACAACACAGGACATACATTACTTCCCCAGAGGGGTGAAGAAGAGGCTGCTTAAACAACACTTAAAGAGGAGTTTGGAAGATTAAAGATAATAATTTTAACAATAAAATTGAGACCATTAGCCTGGAAACAAAAGGCCACATTAGCCTCTTCCAAGCTGCACTTTTTCATAGCTAAACCACAGGTTTATTTACATATACAATATACAATACAAGACAGGTATATCCCTATTTATTGAGAGGGTTTGCAGGAACAGGAATGGAGATCTGTCAAGGTCATAGCAAAGATCATTACTGATCTCTGCAACTTCAAGATCCCAACTCATTCCTTAAATTGCCTATCACAAATGCTCCCTGGATCAAGAGGCAAGGACAGGAGTTGAGAGTTTACCCAGACACACACTCAGACTTTGCTGCAGGCAAAAAGAACTTACTTTTTTTCCACTTCCAAGTTCCCAAGAAAATCACAGTAATGGGATCATTACAGGCATGTAGAAATCATTGAGCCCTGAGTGTGTAGAACATAGCTTTATTACAGCAGAAATCTTTCAGTCTGTAGAAGGTTGTAGCTTCTCAGGGAGACTGTTGACTCATCCTTCTACTCACATTTTATACCTTTATCATTTCTTCAGTTTAGTAAGTTACATCTGTAAATGCAAGTACCTGCCTTATTTCTCTAGAGTCATCACTGCTTTAAATCAGTTCAGGTCATGCCAAAATTAGCCTTGCCCTTCACCAAGTTAACAGCTTCTCCAGTTTTGCTATAATTAATACACCTCCGTAAATAAATTACAAATAAAAGTGAAAGACAAAAAAGAAGTAGGATTACTTTGCAGTATTTTTTCTTGTTCCTCTATTGAAGTTCGAAAAGAAGCTTTTCATTAAATTGCAGTAGGGTCAGATTTTTTTAATCAAGAGAAAAAAAAAGCAAAACTAACCACTGCTTGAAGGTATTTCATAGAAAAAATAACAGGTAACCTACTAGAGACTCCTCAAATGCAGGCACCACACATACCTGTTTTCCTGCAAAAAAGTTCACTCATTTTCTAAGCTTGCACCTTCTTCACAGTCCATTCTAGCTGCAGTAAGATCCATTATTTGGTCACTCTGGATAGGAGTAGGCATACATTTATCATGGTGCAATGTGTTCTCACTATTTGTTCTTACAGTTTATGGGAATACAAGTGCAATGACTCATAAAACTGCTGCAAGAAAAAGCTGAAATAAGTTAATAGAATGAGCTTCTTTAAAAATTACAACCTTCAGGCTCTATTCTCAGCACACAGAGCCAAAACCACATCACACTTTCAACTGACAGGTTTAGAATTATTATTTATCACAAATGGCAAAACCATCACTGAGGCCAAGATCATGTTCCTGAATTCTTCACACACCTTAAGTACAGTATAAACAGTGGAAGGTCTAGTTCTATGCTCCAGAAAACAACCAAAAAAAAGGTACTAATGTAAAAAATTCTTTATTAATGTAAAAAATATTTTTACTAATGTAAAAAAAAAACCTTTTTGCTTTTTGGAAAACTCTATTTTCTTCATGATGAGAATGAGCATCATGAAAACTCTTACCTGTTTTCCATCTAG
This sequence comes from Corythornis vintsioides, assembly GCA_025447755.1. Classification (NCBI taxonomy): domain Eukaryota; kingdom Metazoa; phylum Chordata; class Aves; order Coraciiformes; family Alcedinidae; genus Corythornis; species Corythornis vintsioides. The sequence goes on along the minus strand of JAOEGS010007252.1, from coordinate 8,506 downwards.
TGTGTATAAGCGTTTAACCACCCCTGAATCCAGCTTGATGGCATCAGTTATATCAGTAAGAACCTGTTCAAATGAGTGTGCTGTCTTCTTGTTGAGCAGAATCCGGACTGCTTTCCGTGGTTTCACTCCACTCCTGATGATAGTGACTAGTTTAGGCCTAATGAAATCCTTATTCTCTTTTGCATCTGGAGTACTTCCTTTAGCAGTGGCAAGAGATGGCACTGAACGAGAAGTAGAAGTTGTCTTCACATTCACTGACCAGTTTGGGTTGACATTCTTTGTGTACTCCAGCTTCTTGAAGGGTTCTATGGAGCCACACACATAGCTTTCCCCTGTGGAAATATGAGTGCCAGACCAGCAAGTCAGATTGGAGAGGAGGAAAAAAATCAAACAAACAACAGATAGAAAAATACCAAATCAAATCCTTCTCAAATTATTAAGCATCATTTATATCATTCTTGGCCTACAGTGAATAAATCATTGATCTCTTCCCTTCTCAGACACTGCAGAATATCAAATACATTTCAAAGATCACTCATCAGCTAACCATTCAGAAAATGTTGTTACAAAAATCCTTGAACTCAACCATTTTCTTTCCAGAAGAGCCCCATCTGCAGTGGGGATCTCTGCTGTCAGTAAGCTGTGGTCCTGGATCTGTTGCTGGGTGACTTGGTCTAGGTGCCCCTGCTCTGGCAGGGGGTTGGACTAGATGATCTTCTAGGTCCCTTCCAACCCCTGACACTCTGTGATTCTGTGATATCTAATCAGCTGCCATAGGGCACTTCTTAACATTTGATTATTTAAAGCTTTAAGTAGTGTCAACCCAGAGTTCTCCTCACTACAGTTTTACCATTGGATTATAAATCATATTTCTATTGGAGCATTACCTAGAATAAAATATTACCACAAATACCACGTCCACACCATTTCTGGGCAACTAAAAGGTAGCTGGGAAACACCAGCATATCAATTAACACCTTAATCAGTCCAGCTGCAGGGGGCTGTGACAGGGGCACCCACTTGGGTGCTCCCAACATCTCCCTTGATCTTGACTGAGTGACTGCTTGACTGTTCAAGCTGCTGGCATGATGTTCCACAGGTGAGACAGGAACACACTGTACAGGGATTATCAGAAAGGCAGGGGAAAGCTCCAAAAGACAAGAAATCATATGAGAAAAAAAAAAAGAGGACCACTAAGTAGAAGAGAGAAATGCAATGACAATGTAAGATCAAGAGAAAAACAAAAATATTTTTGATTTTCCACTTTTTTAAAGCAGAAAAAAAAGTATATATAGTGGAAGACAAAGACATTCCAAGGTTTACTAGTCATCATGTAAATTCAAGTTCATCTGCACTTAGCAGTAACATCTGAAGTGTTAAGAACCTAAGGTGGAATGGCTACACCAACCTTTCAAGAGACAAAGGTAAGCTCTTCCTTTTAGCCACAGTATGTGTGTATATATATATATCTATAAATGAAATAGATCTATATTTTTTTCTTGCTCATATATATATAGATAGATGTCATTTATAGATAGATAAATGTCATTTATAGATAGACATAGATATGTAATTTATAAATAGACATA
>JAOEGS010007249.1:36637-56851 GCA_025447755.1 Corythornis vintsioides | reverse complement strand
CTGGGTGACTTGGTCTAGGTGATCCTGCTGTGGCAGGGGGGTTGGACTAGATGATCTTCTAGGTCCCTTCCAACCCTAATATCTATGAATCTATGAATTACAGAAGATGATCAGATCTAGACTTCATCTGGTTCACTTTGTTTCCTTCAAACCTTACTTTTAGATTATCCAGACATATAGGAACAAAAAAATTAGGGAAATCATTATATTTCCATGGGTCAAGAAACATTTTAGAGCCCCGGCATTACACATACGCTTGGCCCCTGGTTAGGATGGTGTTCAGACAAAGGCTGTAACTACAGAGTAGTGATGAGCACAGCCAGGGCAGAGTGGACCTGCTGGGAGGCAGACCTGCAGGGTTGGCCAGAGGGGAGCGCACAGCGCACACTGCATCCTGCTGCCAAGTGTGAGCTGTGACAGCTTCCACTCAGCCCTTCTGTAGGTCATCTGGAACAGAGCACTGATATTTGGGCTTTAGGCCGTGGCTATTCAAGGACTGGGTTCATATTTGCTAAGCTGTTAATTACCGTGTAGGACTTAGTTTAATACCAGTGACACAGTAGGAAGAATCCCACAGGCACTACCTTGCCATTCTTCACCAGTACCAAGGGGACTATATACCACTTCTTTCTTCAAATCATTATATCTTTAAAAGTGATCAGATCACCAGTTCAAGACGAAGATTCAAGAATGGCATATATTTAAAGGAAAGAATTTCCAATTACTATAGTCTGTAAAAGACAGAGATCAGATTCAATTACACTGCACTTTGTAATTTAGTCTGTTGGTGCTCATTCCAGCAGAGTCTTGTTAAAGGCTCTCTTGCTGCAGACCTTCAAAACATGCTTACCTACTGAAAAAGAAGAGGTTCTCAGTCCAGACCCTCACCATAAACTGAGCCATCAAAACCCAGGCCTGATGCCAGCCTCCACTCAGAAACTCCACTTTAGGGTAAGGGTGGCACATGGCTGGGTTTTCAGCTCAATAAAGGAACCTTGTCAGCTACTGACTGATGTTAGTGTGAACCCAGTTTAAAAATCTGAATACACCAGAATAAAATGTGAATACATATGAATAGAATATGAATACACAAATATTCCATTCAGATTCTGACAGGCACGCTGACCTATTACTTACATGCTTCCAAATCCAGAACTTGAATGTTCTCATTCAGTTATTGGGTTTTGTTGTTTTTTGGTTTTGGGGTTTTTTTTTGAGAATTGAGTCTCCCGGATTGCATATCTTGGTTGCTGTTGCTCTGGCATATCAAATGTCCAAAGGTAACAAGAGGCATGTAGTGAAGGTGCTTGCCCTAATGCTTCCTAATGCACATTCAGGCCAGTTGTTAATGGCAATATTTGCAACAAAGGCAGGTTGAAAAATCCAGAGGAGCACAAAGGCAATGAGATTCCTGGGCAGGTGGCCTTTACAAGCCTCTTCTCCTAAGTACAATGTGAAGGTATGATACTATAGAAATAAAGCAGCAGTGCTAAAGCCAGTATTATTGTATCAGTTCATACTAGATCAAAAGTTGGTGCTCTGTAAAAAAACCATATAGCAATTGTATATGATTGATACAAGTCATCAACACAGGTTTAAAAAAAACCAACAAAACCATGGCTTAGGCAAAGTGAAAAGTGACTTGTTACCTGTTACATCAAAACAGATTAAAAATATACCATTAAGGGTGACAGCAAAAAAACTGCAAAAACGGAAAACATTTACATTCCTAAATTTGTCCCAAAACTGAGTTCAACCCACTCACAGATTTACTCCTTCCCCTCTTTCTTCACATCTACTTTTATGGACCTTGCCAAACATCAGAAAACATGAAACTAAAGCAGAGGAGGAGAACACTAACAGAAATAACAGTACACATCTCTCATTTTAAAGATAAGACTAATTTTTGCAACAAGAAAATTGACAGAAACAATGAACTGATCCTCTAACAAGGCAGATTAAAATGATCTAAAATTTGTTTAGGAGACTGGATACCAACAGAAGTAATTTCCATTAAATCTTGCCTATTAAAATGGCATAATGTGAATTTAGCACACTCCTGAATGGGCCATTGACCTTACATTGTGGTTATTTAACCTACAGTATAATGGTGCAGTGCATCATGATGAAGTGTAGTTCAAAGTGGGCAGCTGCCATTTCAGAGTCAGCCAGATCATCAGTCAGATGCATTTATTTTGTGTGTTCAGTTTACATTTCTTTTGATTTTGTGCTTCCCTTTCTGCATTTCCTTTTGCAAGCTTGCCTTACAAGATCTTAGTAAGTTTTCCTTTTTGTTGTTTCTTGGGTGTAGTGGAAGACAAACACATTTATCTGCTATTGTTTCCTCTAATAATGATCTATATTACAAGCAACAGGGGCTAAAGGGAGTATGTATAACCAGGGTAAATCAGAGCAATTTCAGAGAGAACCATGGATTCAAACTCAGATTGCATAAATGACTTCAAAGTCACAGAAAGGAACCATAGTAGATAGCAGTCTAAAACCTGGATTTGAACAGATGCCAGTTGACCCTCCTGCCATAAAGAATGATCAGAAAAAGCACCAGGGGAGGATGAGTGGGAGCAAATCCTGAAGGAGCTGCAGATGCAAGAGCCCTGGCTTCCTCAAGTCTGACAAAAAGCACAAAGCAGCTTGCAGAGCTGCTCCCTCTTACCTTTCCAGCCCTCGGGGAGTACAAGCAGAGCAGCCCTTGAGCAGCATCCAACAAGACATTTTTGTCCCTCAGTAGTGGAGCTAAGGAGGTTCCAAGGAAGAGGTGAAGTTGTCTTTGGCAGCCGTGAGGAAAATCCCAAGGCAGTTTTTAAGGTGAAATGAGGTGAAAGCTAGGAGATGGGCAAACTTGGAAATGCAGTGGCTGCAATATGCATTGAAATGGAAGTCACATACAGGTTAAATATGAAGTAAAATGTAACTTCTGAACTATGAATACCACCGGGAAAAGAAGCCAGGCAATTCAGTACAAAGGGCGCTTCAAAGCTGCATGTTTTTAGCTAAACAAACTAAATGTTAACAGGAGACACTGACGTGAAGTTGGCTCTTATAAGGAATAACTTTCCCTTCCTCCTCCCAGTAAGGCAGCATGCCAAGCTGAAAGCTGATGATCAAAGGTCAGTCACCGCTCCTGAATCTCACTAGTTATCAGGATCTCCACTGGAAACAAATGCTTTCACGCTACAGTTGAGCACATTTATAAGGGCTGCTGAATGCTACATTTCAATTAATTCAGAGGTAATACTGATATTGTCCAAACCCAAAGTCTATGTGAGATATTTTGAGTGGCAGTGAGTCAATACTCCATTACTAGCAGCTCAGCAGGCAAAGCACCCGCTGGGAATAGGGATGCAGCTATGTTCTCCCCTCCCAGGAGGGGGCCAGGATAGGGAAGCATCCACTTCTGCTGCTTGCCCTATGATTTTTATTTTTATTTTTTTTTTTATGCTGAGATCTTTGATCTCCAGGATTATCAGCCAAGCATCACTGATAGACCCCTACATTTACTGGAATAATGCATTGCAAAACCTGCTTGGTGAAAAACAAAACAACAAACCAAAACCAAACAGTCTTATGCAGATGAAAAGGCTGCTGATGTGAAATATGGACGTCAGTTTTTGTCAAGTGTCCTTCCTGTCAGTCTTAGAGGCCTGCCTACCTAAATTCCCAGAAAGTTAGCATCTCAGCAATTCTGTTGAAAAATACGATTTGTACCACTTACAAGGGATCATGCAACTGCTGTCACAGAGATAATTATTTATACTTAAGGAAGGAAACATGCATCATTTCACATTTCCTGCATAAGAGACCCTTCGGTTAGTTTGGGTCTTGGCTACAAACTACATTCCAGTTTTTAACCTTGTGGCATTTGGAAGTAGCTTCTGGACTAGATAATTAGGAGGAAACTGAAACAATATTTTAGTATTGGTGTTGGGTATTTTGAGCAGTGTCCTTGGCCCACTGATGGCAGATAGTCTCCCCCACATACCTACCTGGATTTTTCTGCCTCTCTCAGAATGGATCCTGGTATGAACAAGGACTTTCTTCACTGCCTATAAAAGTTCTTCAAGGAAAACTTTAGAAAAAATACTTAATGATCTGTCTGAATGACATCATACTGGATAACAGAAAGTCAAGGAATTGTTTTGGGTTTTTTTCTCCATGAGACTGTGCCTGGCAACTCCATCCTGCTCTGGTACATGCATACACCTACACCATGGTGCTTGGTAGAAAACAAGACCTTAACAAGGGAATTGGCAAAATCCCACATCCAATAGGGATGGGCTAAAATGAAGCTATAAAGGAAATAAAAGATTATATATCCATAAACACCAATTTAAGTTGTGGATGTTAATAAAAAACAAAATTTTTCTTCATTGGGCTAAACAGTAGTTGAGATTGAATATTACCCGAACTTAATATACATAAAAGGGAGAAATAAACCAGCATTTTTTAAATGAATGAAATTCACTTGGGAGATGGTTAGCACAAAGTCTAAGCATAAACTGAGACACGCTTCATTTCATAGAATAGGACTTCAAGCCATAGACTTCTCATTTCAACAGGGCTCATTTTGTCCTTCAACAGGCAGAGAAAGGAAAGGAAGAGAGGAAACCACTGCAACAGCTTCTGAAAAAAGGTGGTATAACTAACTCAGAAGGTGGAGAATAGCAGCTCAGCATGCTTCATGGGTTTTCTTCCCTCTTTAAAATTATTGCAGCATTTATTCCTCCACAGTATTCATAGATATTCATTCAGTATATTCAAGTTCCTTGTATTTTCATCACTTCAGAAAGGAATTTGAGTGGAGTGGGAGTGCATAGCCACGTATATGATTTGGATTACCTACAGCTTTCTCCAAAAATGCATTTATCTCTATATCAGCTGATTTTGGCATTGTGCCAACTAAGTAGGCAACACAAGAAAAGGAGTAGTCCCATTATTTTCTTAATAAAAATTACCTCTTCACTTAAAATCAGGAACAATTTTTCTCCAAGTCTTAGTCATATTTTTGAAACGTACAAACACGCAACTGCTTGTGGCACAGCAAATAATTTTTATGTCATGCAGTGTCTAAAACATTACAGCAACAGAGATGTCTGCATAGGACACTTCCACACCTGTACAGAGCTTCCTGACTTTACTGTTTCACTGGAAATATTTGGAGCTCACTGCACACAGAGTCCACATCAGCAAAAACCATCAATAAAACTTTTCATTTTACCAATAAAAAACCAACATATTTCTATGTACCATCCTTGACAAAGCTGTGACTCCATGGAAAACCTGAAGTAAAGAGGACAAAGTTTGCTTTCCTGCTCTATATCAGAACAAGAAAAAAACTGCCTATCACTTGCTGCTTTTCTCCTTGGTCTGCCTGTTCCAGCTGACCTCTGAGCAGAACAAAGAGCTCAGTGCAGAAAGCCCCATTGTAGTTCAGCTTCCTTGAATCACCTGGTCTCCATGTGAAGTTTAACCTCATTATCAACAACTAGCACTGTCATACCCAAGAAAAGGCCCTTGAAATCCACAGTCTATAACTTAATCAATGCTGCAACTCCCACAGAGCACTTAGTACTGAAACAAGGATGACTGTGTTGCTTTGGAAGTTTGTCACATTTTATTCTGCAGATCGAAAAATTAAGCCATCATACATACTGAATTCACCTACTTAGTTATTTTGCATATACGTCTTGATTTCACTGGTTTTTCTGTATGCTAGATCCATTTTCTGCACAAAGATGAAAATCTCAGCCAGAGTTTAGGTCCTGCTGAAAGCTCTGACTCATTCTCATATTTCTTTGCTCTAGGGCCTTTCTTCCTAACCTTTGTATTCTTTTTCTCTAAGAAAGCTAAGGAAAAAAAATAATCTTTCCCCCCATTTACTGATGCTAGTGAAAGTAATGACTTTTGTTCAGTCTTAATATAGTATCATCACCATTCTCCTCTGGATTTTCCATGAAACATCCTACTTCATCCTACTTCATCTCATCAGTAGTCACCAAAGTCAACTGAAACACTTCTATGGATTCCAACAGGCACTGCAGTAAGCCTTTACAAAAAACAACTTGTGCAGTTTTACTAAAATACTTTATGATAGGTAATTATTTTTCAGAAAAAATATTAATACTTGAATCTATTATATATTCCTCAGAACAACCCATCAGCACACAGCTGCCAAAGGGAAAATAAATTGCAACATTCATTGAAATCATGCCTGCAGCTCACACAAGAGCTCTGTATCTTCCAGTCTTCTAAAACCAGGATGGAAATGTACTTGTTGGGTTCAAAAAATTAGTGGCCAGCACTAAAAGTCTTTAAGCATATTCAGTTAACCTGTTGGGTGATCAATCCGAAGGCAAAGGAGAAGACTTATCAGCCTACTCTCCACAGTGTTTGCTGTCATAGAGTCTAATTCTTGTTAACCTCTGACAGATGCACCAAGTCTTCTCAAAAGTGGTGGTTTGCCTTTGTTCTTCTTCACCTGTCTGTTAATTCTAAGGAAAAATGTGGCATTTCGGCTACAACACGCAACAAGTACTAGGCTCATGTGATGAAGTTTGAATCAGTTGAAAGCTTATAGAAAAGGCGGTTTAAATATATTTTTCTCTTTTTTTTTAATACCTATTGAATTTCATCCTGTAATGTCAGGCAACACTTCTCACTCATAGTGCACCTGTGAGATGAGAAAACTAACATTCAGTGTCTAGCACAGCCCTTCCTGCAAGTAGTGCTCTGGTGCTGCTCTTCTTTTTCCCAGTTTTGAAAATTCAGTTGTGATTTGTAATACACAAAACAACTCACCAGAGGCTCTACATTTCAAGGTAGCTCACATTTTTTTAAATGCCTTTTCCTCAAACACATAATAAAAATATTTCTGTTCCCACTTAGTTTATTGTAACATGATGTGATTGCTCATGTAGCAGCAAGCGCAGAGCAATTTAAGTTCATCCACAGGACTTAGTAAAACATAGCGCACTTCTACTACACTGAACAGAGAGGGGTTTTCCTCAAGTGGGGGATTATTCATTATAGCCATAGGGTCATTCATCACATCAGATTCTCTCATCACAGGGTCACGACCCAGATAAAGTGACTTAATGTTGATCTACATCTTCCAGAACAAAAGTCCAAGACAAAAAATCCCGGTCTTCAAACTTCAATTGTCCTTCCTTCATTACTTTCCCTCCTTCCTGTCAAGAAATCCAGCAACGTCTTCTTTGGGTGCAGCATTGTGCAACCCCCACCCAGAGCAGACCTCAGGAACCATCATTTCTAAAGCATAGGCTCTGCACCTCCCAGCTTCACATTATTCCCTGGTGTCTCTTTTTAGAACTTCTACCTAACAAGCCCAGCCTAAGGCTTTTGGGCCCTTTTACAAGGGCCTTGCTTCATTGCCAGAACCCTCACTCAGATAGATCTTCAGTCCTAATTCCTATGGACATCCTGTATCTTCTAGCAAGCCCACATGACTTCTCATGTGAGTGTGTCATCTCCCTCCACCTTGAGTAAATAAAACAGAATTAAGGTTGAGCCTCTGTTTCTCTGAAGGGTCCAGATCACCATATGACAGGATGCTGAACGTGGATCTGCATATGGCGTGGTTTGGCCTATCAACATTGAAGTGCTCGTTTCACCCAAACTTCTGGGACATGGGCTGCAGGTCAACAAAGTGGATAGACATGTTTAACTTTAAACATGAGAACAGCCCCTAGGAATCAAAGTACTGACATTGCCTATTCACCTACCTAAATGCTTAACTGCATCAGAATGTCTGTGACCTACCTTTGGTTCTGGATTTAAACATTTGGAGGCTGGGTTTTTCACTCGCTGTTTTAAAGGACCATAGTAATCCACCTTTTTCACATATTGGATTCCAGCAGGTTTAGCTAATATCAGGGGAAATCACAAGTCCTTTGGAAATCTCTGAAATTCAGCTACATAATGTGTAAAGAAGATTGTACAAACAATGCAGCCAAATAAATGAATTTTGGCAACAAAACAGTCATTTACTGAGGAAGCAGCATAAAGAGAAGAGGAATTAACTGGGAAGTACTCTTTTGCAAAATTATTTGCCCAATTTCCATGTAAACAATCAGCAAATCTTGGAAATTACCTTGGAGATTTCCAGTCACTGAAGCACTGTTACCAGATCTCTATTTCCATGCCACAGAGATAGCAAAGACCCAATGAACAATCCTCCCCTGCTTCTATGCTGCTTTTAGGCAACTTTTCAGCTATTTTCTATGTGGTGACATTTTTAAACAAGAAAATTCCACCTGGCAAGGGACACTATGCTACTCCCTCTCTCCATTTCTAAAGCTCTGTAAAATCTGTGATTCACCATTGCTACATGCACAAAGCAAAGGGGCTGCAGATGTCTCCAGAAAAAAACCCTAGACATGCAAGTCCATGACTTGGGGACATAAAGCCAACTCCACCAGCTTTGAGCTGCCACTGCAGCACATAGTTCTTGGTGCAAAGAGAGTCATGAAGGCTTGAATAGACACCTGAGAAAGCTGCATTTCTGCCAGTCCTTGAGTCACTGGAGCAGGATTATCAAGTTAGGTCACTTTATTTCCACGTTAACTTCACTGAATAGGGGTGCACCAGGTATAAGCACCAAAACAAGAACAAGCCTGGCCTTTAATCCAAACCCAGAGACTTGACACAAGCATGGAAACATAACAGTAAATGTCTTTTTAAAACAGGTTCCATTTCCTTCAAATATATGGATGTACTTATCTCCAGAGTTGCAGCTGCCAGGCAAAATCCATCTCTCTCCAGAGATGAATAGTTAGTGAGATTATGAGATCATATCCTCTAAAAATTATTCCCTGGTGTTCAGTTTGTCCAGCTTCAATTCATTATTTCTGCACATTTTCTTATCAGGTCACTCAATGTATCTCAGCTAAAGGTGTCTTGATAATGGACAATATTAAAGACAGAAATTTGAGAAAGTCAATAAACAAACCCTATTTTAATAACACCTTTTATATTTTTGCCCAAGGGAAACAGAGCAGCAAGTGAATTTGTGCTTATATCAAAACTCCAGCTCTGCATACTCTGCTGCTGTTAATCAGCTCTCTTAATAGTTCTGGGCCAAGTCTGTTTGTATCAGCTGAGGATGAGGCCTCCCCTGGATTTGATTCACCATTGGGTATGGAAGATAACTATGCTGCAATGAGCCATATTAATACCGATATCAAACAGGAATTAAATGCAGGAGAAATGGCCCTCTCCAAGAAGTGCAGACTGTATTTTAGGCAGACAGGTTTTCTGTTTTTAGAAATAGGTCCTAATTAAATTATCTACCAGTAAATGGGTGAATGGTGGGGTTTTTTTTGGTGTTTTGTTTTTTTTTTTTTCCTGACCAATAAGCAGAGGAGCTTAGCAGTCTGTTAAAACATTTTTATCCACTGTATAGCCATTTCCAGCTTATCTATCTATGGTCTGCTTTTTGAGGTATCACTGTATTAAAAAATGTTCTTCCCTGAAGGTATTTCTACACTGCAGCAGATGTCACTGACTTGGCACTATTTGAAAGGTCTATTAAAAGTAATGCAATGAATTACTTGGCTTGTCATCACAGCACTGCTTTTGATATATTTAAAATGGTTTATTATTGATAGCCTAATCCTGGAAAGTGCTGAGCACCTTCACACTCACCCATGGACACAGGGGCCAGTGCAGTCACTGGGCATCCTCACGTTGTCTCTTGACTCTACTGCTCTGAATGACACCCAGCATGGGGTGCAGGTGTCATCACTTTTAGGAGACCTGACCCAGCAGCAGGTACTGTGGCCAGACTGGGCTGTTGGGAGTACTGAATCCTGTATCAGTTGATGATTCCAGAAAACACGATTCACTGCAGTCTAGGAGGACCCACACCAGAGTGGAGGAGCATGACAAGAAGGGAGTAGTAGAGTAGAAGTGCTAGGTACAGACCATAAGCCTGCTTCACCCTGCCTCGTTGATCTTACAAAACCTGTGGTGATAATGAAGTGGCTACAAAAGGAATCAAGAGTGAAAGAAGTGAAGTTGATCCTGGGAAAGGGAGAAGGCAAGCTATTTGCTCTAACTATTTTAGTGTTTGTCTTTTAACTTTCCAATAACCAAATTGGTAATTAAATACATACAAAATAATTGGCAATATATTATTTTTTCTCACGTCTAGCCTGTTTTGCTGATGGTGGTAACTGGAAGTGATTTCTGTGTCTTCATTTCAACACAAACTTTCTCATTCCGGTCCTTCCTATTCTCTCACCTCTTCTGGTTGAAGGGGGAGTGAGAAGCTGGTGGGGAGTTGGCTGCCAGCCATGGCCATCCCACTGCACTGGGATACCAAACATCTCATATGGGCAAGGTTGAATCATATGCAGGGAACTGGGAACTACAGCACCTATGGAAACATTAATGAAAAGGTAGGGGTTCCTGCTCCCCACTGAGCACTGAAGTTAGCCAGAGCTAGACCACTGCTTTTTTTCTAAACGGTCTGGCTGCATCGTTTTTCTTCACAAGGCAGTATCTCTTGGGTTCTGTTAAATTTCTGCCGACATATTTGGCTTCCATCTTGGGACAGAAAACACAATATAGCAAAGCATCCTTGAAAAATTGCTGAGCTCTGCTCTGTGGCAGTAGGCACATCTATTGCCAATAAAATGAGAAAGAACAAATTCTGAGAGGAAAGAAAAAAAGTCTATGGCCATACAGAGGATAAGAGAAATAAGAATAATCAACTTCTTGGGTCTCTAAAGCACAAATCTTTGATTAATTTCAGCATAGCGCTAGCAAACAAAAAGAAAGCTTTGGATGTAGAGTTAGATTATATTATATAATTTACACATAGCTTTCTCTCAAAACCAACTCCATCTCAGATATGAGCTAGGTCATGCAAATTAAGATCTCCCTAAACACTATAAACAGAGTAAGAATAAATACGAGTTTGAAATATAAAAAGAGGGGGATGTCTCCAGGCATCTTTCTCAGCATCCTTGGCAATATGGAAGACAGAGTCATTGGCACATTAATGACAGTCATGTACAGTAATAAACTGGAATTTTTCTCAAGTGCTACCAAGGGCCAAAAAATATTACAAGGGAAGTAATGTAAGTGCAGTTTAAAATAGAAAGAAAATACAACAGAATCAGATTTAAGACCTCATCTGAAGTCTATTGAATTCAGGCTGGAAGGCCCTTGATGCTTTCAATCTTTGAGTAAGAAGAATTCAAACTAGCATTTTCTCTGCAGGAAACAAAGCTACAGATACTCCTCTAAGACCAGAGACAAATCTGAAAAGCAAGAATAACACAAATGAACTAGAAATTAAGTCAGGGAGCTAGCTAGGGATGATGCTGTCATGCAGTTTGGCAGCTATGCAAGCTAACATATTTTGGGATGCAAACACATACACACATGATGGCTGCTGTGCCAAGGGACCTGGGCTAGCTCTGGAAGATGTAGTTTTGTTATCCAAACCTCTATGGCCATGCTTGCTTGGCACCCCATTAGATCTCAGAGGAGTAGGATGTTTTACCTCAGCAGCAGAAGCATCAGAGCAGCACTCTGTCAAAACCTGGGCTGACTTAGTTTCAGCTGCAATTCAGGTCTCAAATCCACAGAACTTTTCCTAGCTCTTGAAAATAGGGCTGTGGGGGAAAAACAAAACAAAACAAAAAAACAAACAAAACAACACACAGAAATAATCTACACAGACAACCATGTCTGGCTGTGCTCACTTGAAGAGCTGAGGCTGATAGAATTTTGCAGCTGTTAGAAGATCCACCAGCCTCTGTCTGATGGCCACAGCAGTGTTCCCAAACAGGTGAACTCTCTCCTTTGGCATAGGAAAAGGCTGTACTTGATCCCAAATTAGAGATGAACAGGCTAAACTTACCTCTCTTTGATCTCTGTGGAATTACACAAGAAGCTGAACATTTGAGTGTCATTCTATTCTGCACTGCTTTCTTTTTTCCTCCCACTTTCTGTGAGTTGGAAGAAATGGATTAACTAGAACTCAGTTGACCTTCTGTTATTTAACACTGTCTTACTTGTTACTCTCATACAAGGTGGCAGAAAACTAAGCAGACATCTAACCTAGACAGGCAGGCTTTTATCTTATGTAAAGCATAAGCAGATTTCAAAGCAAAACTACTATTAACCTCTGCCTAATTTCTTCTAAAAGGATTTTTTAAGAATGTGGAAGTGAGGCAAAGCAAAATCTGTATTTCAGAGTAAGGCCTGTTAAGCTCTGGCCAGTGAGATAATACATGACTCATGCAATGCTTCCCTTCATCTATCTTTCCATTTATGTTTAATTTCTTACCATCAAGTGGTCCCTCTTGCTTTAAATACTGCACATCCTGAAACAACAAACCCTTGATCTATGTAATAGTAATGATCATAACTATGAGTGCGACACTGGAACATTTTGCCCAGAGAAGCTGTGGATGCCTCATCCCTGGAACTACTCAGGGCCAGACTGCATGAGACTCTGAACAACCTGGTCTAGTGGGAGGCGTCCCTGCCACAAATCCAGATAGTAACATTACAGTCTGATCTCTGAGGAGGACACTTCAGCACCCTGCCAGTAAAGAATGAATGAAGACGCAGAGTTTACTTCTCAACAGTTAGTCTCCAAACAATGACAGCAGATAGAGAGCCCCAATTCCTCTCAATCTGTGCTCAACAAGAGGAACCAGGTAACCACTCCTGCTTTTCCCTACCTATTTCATCACCTACCACTCTGAAGAGCACTGACTGCAGATCTCAGACACTGAAAACCAGAAGACCTATCAAGTAATATAACACTTCCCTTCTTTTGGGTATTCTTCTGGTATTATTTCTTCTGGGATACTGTATTCTAAGCATATACAATGAAGCTACCACCATGATGTTATCTGGTCCTCAACATCTGGGTGCTCTTACTGTTGTCAAATTCTTTTCCCCATGTTTCGGTAAAACAATCCTGTGGTTTTTGAGCCCTATTTGAATCTTTCCTCAAATTTCTGTATCAGTGACAGCTCATCAAAGCTCAAAACTTCCATAATCCAGGGAAGTCCGATGATGATGGAGTCCCAAGACCTTACATTAGGAATTTTGGCATTTCTAACAGCCCTCTGGTTCAGATTTCACTATCAGCAGGCACTTTAAAGCAGACATCTACTAAAGTCTGACCAAGGTTAAAATACACATGCTGTGCAACTTCAATTGGAAGATTTGTTGTTCTGTTTTCTCTTAACTCCCACAATATAACCCCTCCACCCAACTTTGTAGGATGATGACCTGACATGTGCATAAGATACTGACCAACTTCAGGCTCTACTGACTTCAAATTAGACTTTCCATCCTTCATTGGAAGACGTCAAAATGTTCACATTTGCTTTTTAATTAAAAATACAAGAAATGGCAAAATGAAATATTGAAATTGCCTTTCAAAGTGCTTTACAATGGCTTAAACTGTATGCAATATCTAAAATTATAATTGGAATGAGATTGGTTTGGCTTCTCAAATTAAAAAAAAGGTTCAAAAGCTTTCCTTGAAATTTTAAATAGAATGTCTATGTGAAATGCTTCCATTTTACTTAATCAGAAATTTCCAACCCCAAAACAATTTGCTTGAAAATTTTCAGCTGTTTTGCTTTAGTAATTTTTCTCTTGTACCACTAATTATTTTCACCATTTTCTCTCAATAAGCCAAACATAATTAAATATAAGCAAGGTACCACTGCAGCACGACTTGATAGGTGTTACCTCACTGGTACCATGCAGCATACGCAGGGCTTTGAATTAGATAAGAATAATGTGGTTTAGCTTTTCTACCAGAGCTTCAGTGATTCTGGTCTTCCCTAAAAAGACACGAACAGAACACCAACAGCCTACATGGACAAAAATGGCAAGTTTAAGTTTAAATGCATAAGTTCCCTATAATCAGCTATGCTTTTTGTCTTTGTAGTCCTGGTACATTTTACATGACAAATCATTCAGTCTAAAGCCGCAGAAGAAAATAGCTTTTTGACATCCGTCTGCGCAAGAGGCTGGGCTAAAAACAGAGGTTCATTTCAAATCACATTATTTGCATTTTATGGTTAGACTGTGATACCACACAATGCCTGTTTAAGGATTTCTTAAAACTGTATGGGTCGATTTTATACCCTTTGCTGTCCCTTCAGGTATAAATATTGAAATTTAGACTTAAAATATATTTTCAGTACACATTTATCTGTCCATATGATTATATTTTAGAAGATCAATCATGAACTAACTTCCTATGTTACAATCATCTCACTGATTTTTTGCACGATTGTTTTTGAGTGTTTTGTAGTTTTGTTGGAGTTTTTTTTAACATAGTTTTGTAAAAGCAGTCTATATAGCTATGTATAGCAAAACCAGTTTCTGAAAGGAAGTTTGCAAGGATATTTAGCTTTGAAATTTTAAAGTGCCTGAAGAGGTGTGTTCTCCACCCAGTGCCTAGTGGACATTTCTTGTATCAATGCATCCTGGGCACAACTCTTGAGAAGCAGAGTATTCCATGATTCCCTGTGGCACAAAGAGGTCATCTGAACATAGAACTGCAATAATTCAACACTAGAGTTCTTGCAAAGCTACAATGTGACAAGCTGCATACATTACCAAAGCAAAAGGCTTCAATTTAAACTCCTTTCCCTGACTCCCCACCTGCTGCTTATTCTACAACACAGTTGTTTGACCAAAATTGTACTTCACCCAGCGTGGTCTTAATCTGGGTAATAGGAAAAGAGTACAAGAACAAGATATATGGGATCTTTGGAAGTTGCATCTCACCTATATTATTTGTTGCATTTTCCATCCTTGAATAGCTCTGAGTAACCATGCAGTGAGCAGCCTTTTGTCCTTTACAGATGGGACTGATCTGGCCTCAGAAGCAACCCGGTTTGTGATTTGCTTTACCGTGCGAGTTCTGATTTCAACCTGTACTTTACAAGTGTATAGGTAAACAAAGGCATAAAAAAAAACGACAAAAAAAGCTCCTCATGAGTATGTGGTAATGTCTCAGTTTGTAACAGTGAGTGCCTGTAAGAGTTATCCCCACTCTTAGTATCCCTATGCACAGCCTGTGCAATTCATAGTGTGTTTTATCTGCCTTTCAGTAAGTTCATCTGTACGTATGCTATAGTTACTAGAGAAAAGTTAAAAATACGTCCTAGGTGTAGCAATACATAAGGCAGCTCCTCACCAGTAAACTAGGAAATGAGTAAATCCCCCACTCTCCTGAACAATTTTTCACAATGACAACTCCCTCCTTCCCACACACACTCTCACATGCCTGGAGAAGCCGGGGGTGGGGGAAAACTGAGCTCTGCAATGTTGTCTGGAAGCTCATCAGACCTGGGCTACTTCTAGTTAAAGGAAGGAGCAAGTTCAAAGCCTCTGCTGATCTCAGCTGTGAACTGGCACTACAGTCACAGATGACTGTGCTTGCTGCCGAGACACGAGTTCCCTGAGCCAGAGAAGAGCGTGTATAAGCAGCATATGCCCCTTCAGGAAATAAAAACAGGATGGGAGAGAAACCCCAGACCTACTGAGGTGGCTTGCAGTACTGGAGCACTAACTTCAACTGGCAGGAGGCAATGGCAACAAAACCTAAGTGAACTGCAGTGGCTCCCAAGCGCTGGCAGAAGATGCTGAGGATGAGTGAAAACTAAAGAGAGGACATGTGAAGAGAGGAGGCAATCCTGGCACTGTTGACATCATCATGCTGTATGGATCTGAAAGGTTCCCAGCTGAAGCTGCTTTGCAATATTGGCTTTTTCATTTCTGCAATGCACGTGCTTTTGAAGCATCTGATGTGTGGACCCTAGTTATTGTACTGAGGAATTAAGAGCCTTCCCAGAGGATAACATATTTCAGCAACTATCAGGAAAACATAATTGAGGATGAGCTGTATAGTTTGTCACATCATTTCCCTTCTACCAACTGTTAAAGAATTCTGAACTGAGATTAAAATTGTCCACTTTCTGACATCAGCTTGGGCCTGGATTCTTTGCAGCAAGCATCAAATCTAGAGAATCAGTTCACTGACCAGAAATGGATCTACAAACACAGACATTACATTCGCTGTGACAAGTACAATGACAACAGTTGTGGCAGTTCCCCTTTTTTTTTCCTTGAGTATCCCTGCAGCAGGGAAGAGGAGTGGGCTGAAAACGTACTTGCATGTTTGTGATACAAAACAAGCTTCACGAAGAGGCAGGTTCCTACTGCCCTCTGCTGTTACCAGACTTCAGAGAAGGAAATAGCAGGCAAAGCAGTCTCATATGAAGGCCAGGCAACAACTGGCTACATTCAGACTACCCTAAAATTGCGGTAAGTGAAACAAGACGGTTAGAAACACTAGGTTTTAATTCCTTGCTGGTTCTTCTAATTCTTGCAGTGGATACACACTTCTTGAACACACACACAAAACACACCATAGGCTGCTCACTTCTTTTATAGTTGCTTATAAGACTAAGCATTTTGGATTAGTTTATAACTGCAGTTTGCAATTCCAATGGATAGATCATCACAGCCTTGACTGTACCATCTTTTGGGGCTTTTTTTCTTCTACTTAAGGACTTACTAGATGTTGACTTAAAACATACCAAGTTACTGGTAAGTCTCCCTAATAAAATATCACAGTGAAGCTGCTTGAAGCCTGTTTTGCAGAGCAGTCACTGCAGCATCAGAAATGTACCAAACTGTCCTAGTAGTATAAAAGTTAGATTGTCCAGATAAAACAACCTACTAAGTATTTTATACACATTAAAAGAAAAAAAAAAAAAAGAAAAAAAAAAAGAGAAAAAAGTCTACTCCATCATCTTAGACAGCAATACCACTTAAGGCTACAGATAAGGAAGGATGCTGATTGCCATGTAATACTAATGTATACTTACAAGTTGATCCCTGATCCCTATATACAGGATTCCTTCCAGATCTTTACCCTAGAGTTTATCATGTTTGTTTTAAAGCTTTGTAACTTGTGTAGAATTTTAAAGAGCTACAGTCTTATATAGCATAACTTGAATAACATTTTCTTTCATGCATTTTATTCTGTATTCTTTCCCTTTACTACTTAAACACTACAAGACAAAATTTACTGAAGCCTGTTAAGATATATTGTGTTTCTTCTCTTGCCTCTACTGCTCACGCACACAAAATCACTGCCTATAGAAAATAAGATACATTTAGAAACAGTAAACAAGATGTAGCTAATTAGTTTGATCCCCCACACCCCCCAAAATAAAACAGACATCACAACAATGGGTTCACTACATGGCAATTTTAGCTTGGCAACATGCATGAAAAATTACATATGCAAGTCACACATAGAAGAGCTACATGTAAATATAAATGCAGGCTGAGATTCTCAATGCCATTTGGATGAGTACTTCCCTTTAAAAGGAAGAGGAATTGAACATTCAAATCACTCTAATAGATATAAAATCCTCTTCTGTGAACAGTCTGGGACAGCAGCATTTACTTTTGCTTGTAATTTCATTCCTAAAGTCTTATCAGTGGCTCTGCAAGTAGCTACCTGTTTTTTTCTTACAGCTCCTCCTATGTTTAAGAGGCAGTAGAATTTTATGGTCATGGCTGCAACACATGGGCACTGCACAGACAAGGTACTGTCCTGTAGATAAATCCACACCTGCACTTATCTGCACCTTCATACAAGTCTAACAAGATTCTTTGCCCTTCTACCTCCCTCCTTGAACTTTGGATCAAATTTCCTGTATGAGCTACTTGAAAGAGCACAACTACAGCTCTCAAATGGCCCGAGGCATTCACTAGTTGTGGTTTTGTTTTTTAAGTCTGCATTAAATTTTCATGCAAAAGACAGAGTAACTAATGAGAAATTAGTAACTTCCTAATAAGTAACTTAAAGGAAATCTTGGAAACTAACTGCAGAACAGCCTGTAGGCAACTGCACAAATATGAGATCAATAATGTAAAATAAGAATACATTGGAAAGGGCTATGGACACTCCTCTATAGGACACAGATGTCATAAGATTTGGAGAATATCCAATTCCTGTTTGGTGTTGGTTCATAACTAGTGGTACACAAGATGGAAGACTCTACGATTCCTCTGTCAAAGCATATACATGTTTTTAAAAGCAATGGCAAACCTTGAGGGAGGAAATAGTAGGTCAAAGGCCACATTCTGCTTCCAAGTACAACCATATATTTTTGTTGAGGTCAAAGATCACTGGAAAAAAAAAGACTATTTTTATATGTTTTTGGTTTTTAGTTGGTTGGTTTTTGTTGGTTTTTGTTTTGGTTTTGGTTTTTTTTTTAAGAAGAAAAGATGAGTAGAATGTGTGATAAAATGCTTCTTTGTGAATCCCTAAGGGATCAGGAAACTTCTCAAGAAAGGATCAGAAAGGTACAGGCTCAAGCTACTGCCTGGAGAAAGCACACACTAGCAGAATAAAGATGTGAAGCAGTTAAGGAAAGATAAGAGCTGACATTTAATGTATTTTGTTGCCATGTCAAAAAGTTTCTGGTTATGATCCTGGTCCAGATTAAGTGCTTTAACACTTCCATAAAGTTCAATATGCAAGAAAGTAATCTTAATGATTAAATGAGAATTACTTCTGTGCTTAATTTCAAGTACATATTTAGGTGCTCTACCAAACCAGTGTTTATAAAGATTAAGGACTTCTAAATACCTATAAAAAAACCCCTTCCTTCTCCCTTATATATCTGATGTACCTGAAGAATAAATAAAAAAAAAAAGATCTGAAAGGCTAACTTTGCTACTGGTCTACACTACTTTTTAGTAGCACAAAACTATAGAAAAATTACACAATACCAACCTAAACCCTGACATGAGCAAGACCTACCGGCTCTAAAAGCAGTACTCAAATTGCAGGACAGTAGTACCATGCAAAATGACAGAATGTTTCTGGTTTCACTTTTATTTCCAGTGAACTCTCACATTTGTGCAAAGCCTCCTCTTTTGCAACATCTATTTTACCCACTAGAAAAAAACATATATACAACAAAACTTTTCAAGTCTTTAATTATATACTACTCCTTTTGGAATGCAAATTATTTCATAGAGATTGATTACCCAGGCCTGTCCTCTCTCTCTCACAAGCTTGTCTGATTGATTAAACAAATTCATCTTAACTGATAGCTACTACCATCTGCAGACTCTGTGAAAGCAAAGTCCATATGTAGAAACAGCTACAACGCATCTTCACCAAAAATTATGAAATCCCAAAATCACATTGAATGAAAGGCAGATGAAGCCTATCTTGCTCTCTGCTGGAAGCATTACGGGGAAGAAAGAAACAGCATCATCTTCTTTCATTTGCAGCAGGAAAAAAGTGTCTCCTTCTGACACCTCAACAACTTGAAGGTAGCCAGGTTTATCTTAAGGCTTCTTCCTCTTCCTTAGAGAACAGTCTCACAAGGGAGTAGCTAGTTCTCACTCATGCTTGAGTGAGAATTCAATTTCTTAAGGCTGTGTTGGGGTGAGGTCCTCATGAGCATAATCTTTCCCTTCCTCATACCTCTTACACAGGTTCCAGCAACAACAAAAGAGAGACTGCTCTTCCCATGTTAGCAGAGGTTTACTGAACACTGTATGCACAATCTCCAGGTGCAATTCCTACTTCCACTAGCTCAGCTCTACTAGGTCAAGTATATTTCACATCATCTGTTCAATGCCACTTTCCCTTCAAAGGAAACTCTTTCCACTCAGAAGGCAGCTGTCTGCTCTTTTGTAAAGCAGTTCTCTCTCTTCCTTAGTAACAGTTTGAAATAAACCTAGATGAAACTTCAAATTGCTGGGGTTCCAGGTTACTTTTTTCCCCCTCTAAAAATACAGGATTAGGCTCTGGGACATTTCTAGAATTTATCTTGCACAGTCATTAGGTGCAGAACAAGATTACTACAATGGTGTTGACAAGGGCTTCCTTAAAGTTGCAACTTTAGGGACAATTTATGACTAAACAGGTTGCTTAGGTCACATTATGCACCTTCCTTCTGGATGCATTTAATAATCTTGCAGGACTCAGACTTTTACATGAGTAAACCAGAAAGGGACAGAGAATGGTGACAAGCATTATCATACAGATGCTGTATTATTTAAATTTCAGCACAGAATCACAGAATGATTTGGCTGGAAGAGACCTTCAAGATCATCAAGTCCAGCCATTAACCCTGCACTGCCAGG
>JAOEGS010007249.1:24268-36311 GCA_025447755.1 Corythornis vintsioides | reverse complement strand
GTTGGACTAGATGATCTTCTAGGTCCCTTCCAACCCCTAATATCTATGAATCTATGAATCTATGAATCTATGCAACAGTACCTGTGACAGAGAAGCAGCTCAGAAAGGAAGATGCTGTTGCCAGGGCAATGAAAATGAGTGCTAAGGTTCTGGGCATCATCTCCTGGATGCCAACAGAGAGCTGAGTTTTGCTCTGGCAAAGCAGAAGGAGGACAGGAGGCATTAACACTGTGCATCCTCCCACAGGATGGAATTCTTCCTCTGGGAAAGAGGGCTCAGCTGGCACAGGCAGTGCAACACATACATCTCAGATGAAGCCAGACAGAGCCTGTTTCTCTTTAGCAGAAGTTCCAGCTGCTTTTGGAAATCCCAGTGATAAAGCATAAGTCAAAAGAAAGAAATACAGATTGTATCTTTTAATTTTGCTCCAAAATAGTAACTTTAGCTCCTTAAATTGTTGCTTTTTTCCATTATCCACAGGAAACATGATTATTTGTCATGCTTCAATTAACACAAATCAACAGGCTTTTTGTTGAGATCCAGTAAAAGATTGTATGCAGATGTTAATTATCATGCAAGCTTCAAATTAAGACTTTTATGTTCAATAAAAGGTTGATTCCATGCAGTAGCAGATAAACCCTGAGTCCCAAAATAGATGGATTTTGCACAGTGCAAGAAGGAACCTTCGCTCTCCCGGGTTTTTTTGGATACTACTTGTTACTGATTTGTGCAGGATTCTGGCCAGAAAGCTGACACACTAGGCTGGCCTACTTCAGAATATGATCATTACAGTACTGAAAGCATCACAGTGGGAATGGTTAACACTGAAAACAAGCATTTTTCAGTGCCCAGGGCGCTTTGTGCAGCATTCATGTCTATTTAGCTATTTTTGAAGTCTTTCCATCTCCCTTCAACAGTACGCTTGCTGTGTAGTAGGGAGCAAGAAGAGTTCACAAGTAATCATGACTGCCATTTCTTTTCATGGATTCCTCATAACTGCAAGACTGCTGTTTGAGGCTTCTGAAACAAGATGGACATATATGTTCCATCTGCTTAAAAAATAATTACAGGGATCAAAATAAGCTACTTGCTTTTTATGGAACAACATTTAGTCTTATTAGTGAAATAGCATTTCAAGGAGTCGGTAATTACAGAAATACATTGGTTATGGATACAGCTATATTCTGTAACTACGTGGAAGCGTTCTGAGTTTGAAACCAATGAACATTTAATACGCCTGACAAATTACAACATTTTTTCTCTGAAATACCTCTTGTAATAGCAATGGTTGATTTACCTGTAGGAATCATAGAATATTTAGGGCTGGAAGGGACCTCCAAAGGTCCAGCCCCCCTGCAGTGAGCAGGGACACCCTTAAGAAACACAGGTATCAAGTAGCATGATATAGGGAAGTAGCATGATACAGAGAAATCTCCCAATGCAAGGTATCACTTGCTTGAAAAAAAACCCAACAAAACAAACAACAAAAAAAACCAATATGCTGATGCTTCAGCAACAAATAATTAAAAATCTGTACATATTGTACATGGAATATAGATACAGGGGATATACAGGAACATGCTTGTATGCCCAAGAGGCAACAACAGATGGTGCGTGACTGCAGCTAGTGTTCTAATCTACAACAGTTTGGAGTTCTAAAAAAACCACAAAACAACAACAACAAAAAAGCAACAAAAAACCCCCTTGCATTAGCCCACATCATAAACAGGGTGAGAACTGTTACAATAGCAGCATGGAGTGACAACATCTTAGACTGAATTTAGGTATTTAGGCTTGTGCCTCAATTCTCTATTCTCCTTACAGCATCCCCATAGTTCTTAAGAAAATCACCCTAGGAGGAAGAAATAGAGTGTTTGATATATAGATAACCTGCCACTAAAAACAGCCATGTTTTTTCTGTTTCCAGATATTCTTATACAAGTGACTGTTTCTGAAGGACAGCAAATTCTTGGGAAATATTAACATTAATAGACAAGATAAGCATTTTCCTAGATTATGTCTTTCCTGGTGGAGAATGGAGAAAGATCTAATAAAAGCCCTATCAACAAGTTTCCTATGGACTACAGAACTCATGAAGAATTCCTCTTAGGCAGCAACAGAAACTTCTATATGCTATTTTCTGAAATTACTGCAGCAAAAATGTGAGTAAAGGCATAACTCTTTGTACAGAGGAATTACCTTCATTTTCATGTGAAAGGCCACTTTGCATCTACTCTTTTGACCAGCAGCATCACACATTTCAAAGATGTATTTGATCTTGGGGTCATTCACACTGAGTTTTACTGTTTATAAGACAGAAAATCACTCCCAGCTGAACAGCTTTAGAATAGGTAGCCTGGATACCAGTAAAACACAGGCTAAAGCAGCACAGAATACACAAACAGCTCAGCAGGGTAAGTTACCTTTACTTTATTGCTATTAAACTGCTTCTATTAACTTTGTTTTTAATGAGCTTAGGTATCTAGTGGGATTCAGGGGTGACAAGCTCTCAACCTAGCCACCTCAATTTTCCACTCCAAAGATATCAGAAGATAAATCTGAAGATGTATACCTACACACATACGCACACCTACCTGTAAGAAGGGATGTTAGCAGAAGCCACAGGCTAATAAACAAAGAGCAGCAGAGTTAATATGAAGAAACAAAGGTTATAAGGCTGGAAAAAGTGAATACATAAAAAAAGACCACCATAAGTGAGCAAGAAGGAAATATACAATATCAACGAGGCCTACAATGCTTAGTACTCCCAGAAAAGAAATACTAAGCTGGTTCAAGTCATATGTGGACAATTCTCTCTCAAATAAAAGTCATTCTTATTGAAAAAAAAAAAAAGAGGAGATTAAGCATCAACAGCAGCACACCACTTTTGTTTCTCCTACAGGTAAATTTGTCAAAAAAAGTGACTTTCAAATGTTATTTCAGAGCAGAATTTTGAGTGGTTTCCAGCAAAAACTAGCAGTAGGCTCAGATGCCTGTTTCAAAGAAGCAAGGTTATCATTCCTATGCTCTTCACTTGGAAGCTCTTGTTTCTCTCATGAGTTGTACAGGACCATGTGTGCTACCTTCTACATGGACAGATGTACAATGTCTTACTATCTCAAGCTAATGCCATGCAAATTCAAGCATACATCCTGCTTTTCTAAGAAAAAGGAACATATGCAAAACAAATGCAAAATTGAATTTAAAAGAATTAGTCAATATTCGTTGACAGGAACAGCGAGAACTATATCTTGATGTTTCAGAAGTCCAACTCAGACATCATGCACAACATATTGACATGGAATCTGTGGCAAGCAGCCGCAGGAACCTAACAAGGAGCTCCAACAAGAAGAATGCAGACAGCTACTTTCACCCCTGTCTTTGTAGAAATCATCTATCAAAGCCACATGCAAGGTCATAGCAGCATACCAAACAATCATCCCAGCATAGTACAGGTCATCCTCTGGTATGTGCTAGTAATAAAGTTAAGCAAGGATTTGAATTTCTCTTGTCTCACACTGGTACTGCTGCTTCCTCTGCTGAACTGATTGAGAAGTGTAGGCATCAGTTCCAAGTACAAACAGAAGAGATCAGCATCTAGTAGAAATCAACATAGGAAGATGAACAGCCCACAATATAGGGCAATTAGAACTCTTGACATTAACACTGCAGTAGGTTAGTGCTACTGTCAACATGACAACACCATTGGGCAGGAGGGATTGCAGTTTTCTGTTCAGCTACTGCTCAGAAGTGTCATTTGTAGGTCAGCAAAAACACGAGAACAAAGTGTGTCTCTAATACAGGTGGAGAAAATTTGGGTTTTTTGTTTGTTTTGTTTTCTTATTATTTATTTTTAGAAAAGGTTAAAATATAGAAAGAAATAAAGAAATCAGGGTAAAGACTGAGGGACAACCAAAGTTTTGGAAGAGTTCCAGGCAAAAAAATAATTATAAGCCATTATTCAGAAATGGTAGACAGTGCTGCCAGTATTGTACACAGGCCACAATTACTGTCTCCAAGTAAGAATCTAACCCTGAGTACAAGACCTGAGTCAGGAACTCTCATAATTTCACTCCAGTCCTCATGTGCACTATACCGTCAAAGAGTCCTTTGATTTTTGTTTTCTACCATCTATCTTAAAAGACTGCCATGCAGATTTATTGCTTGGAATCTTGTGATTGCAGACTATTTTAACACAAAAGTGGGCTAGATTGCATTACATTTGGACAACAGAACAAACATTTCTTGTTCATAAAAGCATTATTATGAACTTCAGCCACCCAAGTATTCTTTGTTTTGAAGACTAGGACACTAAAACTAGTGACTGAGGAGATCAATGACCTATAAAAAGGCTCTATGCCTATGTTTATGCTCTATGCTCTTGCATAAACTGGCAAGCACAGCGTAATTGTGTACAAAAATTACCACATCCAAGCACCCAAAAAAAAAAAAATCTGACCATAACTGCCTGCAAATGATTAGTTTTTGATTTAGATAAGTGACATAAAAACACTACAGTTCCCCTAGCTAACCAAGCCTACTTGTACCGACGGGGGTGACTAAGCAAGCACTGAAACAATGCTCACAGTGAACATGAATCCTTCAAGTGTCACTTTAAGGTTCGAATGCTTCCTTGCAGTACACGGATGCCACCTCCAGGCCGTTTTGGTAACTCGGACACAAGCTTCCATACCTAGTACCAAATTTTTTTATCCCCCTCTCCAGGAAGAAACAGCAGTTCATACGAGGGCAAAAATATTTAGTGCCATGAAAATTTCTCTAGTATCAGCTTAAAAAAAGAATATGCAGCACTGTATGGTAACAAATTCATGTCTGACAAGTGTTTAGAATGGGACAGGCAAGCTCTTGCAGTATTTCCATAGGTTTCTGAGGAAGCTCAATCCTGTCTCCACAAGCTGGCTACAAAATTCCAGAGCTTCTCCTTTTTCTCCCAGCCTCAGGTCAATAACACAGAACCCTGAGGGCCTAAGCTACTGTTCTCAACTACCAGATACTAGCATTAAGAACATAATCTGTTTTGGTTATAAAATACGCTACTCATCCCATGCAGAGGTTTGAGACAATTAATTCAGAATAAGGCTGAAGGTAGGTATACATTTATTCCGATCCTAGTCTTTGCTGAAGCACCCTTTTCAGGCTTATCACACCCTTCCACCTTTACAAACATCTCAGCCTGTACCCTAGAAAACCACAAGACAGGAATGCAGGTGGAAACCCTAAAATCTCAGTGCTCAGATCACATGAGTTGAACTGAAATGGCTCAGTGAAAGTGTCCAAGCTGTATTCCCTGAGTAGGCCATGACTATGTGGATGAGCAGAGACAGGGTGCTGGGGAGCCAGTGGGACCTAGAACTTCAGGAATAGGGAGACTGTACTGTCCTACTCATTCTTCTTCTTAGGGTTCAACACAGCCCACTAAGGGCTAATAACCCAGACAATGTGGCCTAACCAAAGAGATAAGTATCACAGCCCTTCCTAGTTTTGTGGAAGGCTAGAGGACTAGAAAGCACTGTAAAGTCTGCTTCCATGCCACATTAACTCATGCTTATGAATAAGTGGAGAGCATATCTGGTGACTAGAGGTGTATGAAATCTGCTAGAATAATCAAGCTGACCTTTGCCTTCCTTTCTTCCCACAGTTTGCCCATGACTCACTAACGTGGGAACTCTGGAAGAAAATGTCTCCTGAAGACACTGGCCTTCCCATTCCCATCCCAGTCTTTGCTACTAAGCCTGGAACTCAGGTTGCCCCAGAACTTCTGTCAGATGTGCTACAAGGTCCAGATAACTCTGACCATTACTCTCTCAAAGCTCTTCCTTTTCACAGTTGGGAACAGCATCTTCAGCATGGTCTACTCTTTGTAACCAGCCACCTGAAATTCTTTTAACACAAGTTTGTCTGCCTCCCACTAGAAGCTATGTATTTGGAACAAAATCATAGCAGCAAACAGGACAACACACCTTTCTCATCCATCCTGCAAGTACTGGGCCCACAACCAATCCGTGACTGTGGGCCACCTACTGACAGCAGCCCTGTACCTGACATCCAAGTTTATAATCCTGAAGTGACCACACAGTAGTATGAGGCCTCTTGTCTAGAAGAAGCTTCACACTGCTGTTCCTACTTCCTCACTAAGAAAGCGCAGCCATTAAACCTTTCAGGATTGCTGAAATCTGATGTGAAAAAAAAAAAAAAAAAAAAATCACTGCAATTTCAGCAGGTAACTAACTACCTTTTGTTCCAAGTAAACGGATTCCTCGAGGTATTTGTCATTGCCACTGTTTGCAGCATTGCATGCAGTTTCATTAGCTCCTTTCCTCCAGCAGTTATGGAGGGGAAGAGGCTGAATTGCTTCTTGCAGTTGAGGAAGGTTACACAAGCACGTTATCCTTGTGCGCAGTTTGCTCGGTTCCTTGGACAGGCCTCACATGGCAGGAAATGAGCACTTTAAGGCAAAACTATTTCATGGTAGATTTCTCTACACCTCTCAAACATCTGGGATTGCTTTTAAGGGCTAAAATAGTCCTCCTGCTCAGACTAGCAACTCACTGCCTCTCCACACACATGCCCTAGCTCCCCCTCCACCCCAACACCATATATAGGAATGTGGAGAGCTTTCTCACAGAGAAAGCTCATGATTTACTGTCAGTGAACAACCCATGTTGATAAGACTTAATGAACAGCTGTGAAGAAGCTGTGAGAAAACTGACTTTGTAGCTAATTAAAAGAGGCCTCGAAGAACAGGTAAGAGATTCCTGCCTCCCTCCTGTGGAATGTGGAGAAAACAAGAACACTGACCACCTGCAAGACTTCTCCTGGGAAACCACGGGGGGGAGGAATGATAATTGTTATTTCTGTAACTCTGCTGTTTGACCAATAGTAAAAGATGTAGACATGCTTTGCTTTTAGAAACACTATAAATGTAGAATGATGGTGAATAAAGTGAAGGACGCTGAATGATCACATTGATTGCAGCGTTACTTCAGGTCCAGCCGATAATCCGGCTGAAGGGGGTTGCGACTTAGCCACATTGGCTTAATCCATAACTCCGATAGAAGAACGATGTGCTCATACTGAGTCGAGTCGTTCTTCAAGTGGCACTCTGTCCGACATAGGAAAGCAGTACATTCACCTGGCTTGAATCACAGCTGCTACAAGCACAGGAGTCTGAATGCATCCAAGCAGACTTCTCCAGTATCATTGTATTAATGACACATGCTATGACACCTCAAAATCTGGTTATTATTAATATGGTCTTACATACTTATATACTGTATACTTAACCACACTGCTGGTCTTCTGGTAGTCTGAGACTACTGCGGTACTACTCATGACAGACTGAAAATGAGTATTTCCTTGAAGCCTAAGATACCACTATAACAAAATACCCAGGAAGCCAGAAAGACGTTGCCACCATTGGGTAGAAAAGCTGTTGGAAAAAAAAATAACTTCTTAAAAATTCATAGCACCAGAGAAGAATGGATACTGAGGAAAATGTCTGGTATATTGTGGAACAGCAGAGTAGCAGACTTCAGTGTGATTCTTAACACATTAGCAGTGCAGATGCTAGTTTGACTTTACACAACATGGGTCATCCTTCAACATCACATAAGCTCTTGATGTTTTGATTCCATTCTCTCTGTTGGTGCACTCCTGTGCCACACATTCTTGCTTGGGGAATTCAGAGTGGTATGGCCCACTCAGTTTGGATCATTGACACCACAGTCATGCACTAGGAAAATTTATTCTGTGTAAAAATAAACCAAAAAGACCTAATTTGCACACAACAGGGCTCTGCAATCCAAACCAGTACATGAGGGCAATGCCACTCCTATGAGGACAGGCTGAGAGAGTTGAGGTTGTTCAGGCTAGAGAAGGCTCTGGGGGTACCCTATTGCAACCTTCCAGTAGCTGAAGGGGGCCTACAAGAAGGCTGACTTTTTACACAGGTTTCTAATGATAGGAAAAAGGCTAAATAACTTCAAACTAGACGATGGTAGATTCATATTAGGAATCAGGAAGTTCTTCACTCTGAGGGTGGTGATACACTGGAACTGGTTGCCCAGAGAAGCTGTGGATTTGTTCAAATCTAGATTGAATGAAGGTTTGTGCAACCTGATCTAGTGGGAGGTGTCCCTGCCCAAGGTCCCTTCCAACCCAAACCATTCTGTGATGTGTCAAAACTACCTAATTGCTCTTGAGAAGAACTGTATCTACACTACTGTGTTAGTTCAGAGCAAGTCACTGCAGACTGCTACTACAATCTGGTTCAATATTGTTTCCATCAAATCAGGTTTAAACTCAAAAAAGTCTATTTTCAATACTGTATGCCTTTGATAAAAAGATCACGGGTGAAGTGAAAGAACAACTTAGTTAAAAGCAATACAAATTATGTACTATTTGGGTAAATAAGGTTTTTGATTTAATAACAGCCCTATTCTGACAGCATCTCCCAATTAGCTCTCCACACCAAAACCAGAAGCTATTTATTTATTTATTTATTTTTACCATATTGGTTTATACCAGAACTAAACAACCTTTTTCTTATATATTTTCCCCCACTTCTTCTCCAATCACTGGAAAATTATAGAGAGAATCACACTGTACTTGATTACACTTGGGAACACAAGATTCCAGAGTAGGGAAGAAACCTGGAAATATGCACCAAAGACAAACCCCAACTTTTCTATGCTTTTCATGGCATCTTTTTTCCTTCAAAATCCTCAGATAATTTTAAGAGGCCTCATGAAGTCTGCTGAATTTAAGGGAAATAAATCTGTGTATCTAACTGAGGTAAGCCTTCAATGCAACAAGATATGAGTTATGAAGTGATACAGTATGGATCTATTTCAGTTCTGACCAAAGGATAAGGTATCCACATGAGACAAGTGTAGGATAAACATGCAACAAAATGCCAGTTCTGCAGTAATAGCTTTTCATCCACTGGCCTTCAACCACTAGATGTCATCTGCATGCTAGACCAATTTTAGCTTGAAGGTAATGAAGTGAACAGGACTGGGTCTTTTTCATTAAATCATTATGTTAAATTCTTGTTTAGCATTAGTATAAACAAAACAGATCAAGGAAAAGAATGTCCTCTTCCTCTAGTTGGTAACAGTAAGGCAAAAGCAACTGGCATGTGAGTTGTTTGTTGTTGTACCTTTAGGTAAGAGCCTTAAATACGAAATAATGAAGTTGTTTATTCTCCATCACTGCTTTAAATAATGGGGGCCCAAGTCTTAAAGCTCAGCCTCTTAACCAAGCCTTGTGGAAATTAGAAGCAATTAAAGTGCAGCTAAGATGACCATGAAAATGCAGTTCCTGTAACATTTCCTTTCCTAGCATTTCACAGAAAATTATATATGCTGTATCTTTGTGAAAGGTGCAAGAAGCCACTTAGAAACAGCAACCTGAAAGTTAAACATAAAACATTCTGGGGTAGCTAGTGGAAAACTACTAAGTTATACATGCCCAGAAATTCAAGACAATGAAGGACTTCACATGAGGAACTGTAGAAATTCAGCTAGGAAGCAGCCAAAGGAAAAAATTAAATACTCTATTTTCACATTACAATACTGGGGACTACAGTTGGGACTTCAAAGTGATAGAGAAAAACATCACATTGGAATATATATACACACTCACCAAGGTTGTTCTCTACATTAATCGATGTTGTGTGCTCCTCTGCTTTATGTCATGAGCCACACCAGTTTGTCTGCAAGGTAACAGGTTTTTTCCTGGCTAAGCCTTTACAGTAATTAATTGGATCCTTTTACAGCATTCTCTCTTGCACCCTGAAGATCCAAACCATTAAAGCAACATAAACAGGCAGACCTCTCTACCAAGGACAAAGTCAGTAACTTAATTATTTTGCTCTCTGCAAATGTAATTTACTATTCTTGAATATCAGCTATCTGCAAGATAGTAGAAAAAGCTGTAATCCTGCCTATTTGCTTTATTTCATTTAACAGTAACTCAGGTTAAAACACTGATATTTCACATCTGGGCACATCGATTGTATTTCAAGAAGATTTTTCAAATGGTGTGTTTTGGGGAGCTTTTATCACCTTTCACAGAAAGCTTACCTCTCCACCTGAAAATACGTAACAGTTTTCACTGACCTTTTAGCAGCTGCATCTATATAGTACCAACTTCCTGACATGGTTTCTTCTGAGTCTGCAACAGGTTGAACTGGAAGCTTGGGCTGCAGATTCCATTCCCCAAGTCATCAGAAGCCAGGGAAGGGGTTGTGCTATGCCATGAGCAGTGCATATACAGTGGATAAAGCTCCACCTGTTTGGACTGCTGCAGGCAGAAGGAAGGGTTTTCCTTGGAAATAACTATAGCCAGGTATTAGCAAGGGCTTGGGACAAATGATTATTTTGAACTGCATTTCTGAATTCTCATTTCTTGGGACATACAGGTGCAGAGACTAACGAGTTCAAAAAAGGACACTGAGAAATGTAATTAAATTTTGTCCTTATTACATATTAACATGTTGACTGCATATTAGTAAGATACAGAACAAGTAACCAGATAGCTCTGCTGGTTTTGCAACAACTCAAGGGACCTGCAAGGAAGATGTTCAGGAATTACTAGTTCCAGAAATTCACAGAGACAAGAACCTGGCAAACTGAAAGCAACACAAAGTACCAAGATAATATACATTAGAATAACTTATTTACAGTCCCAATACTGACAGTCATGTGGTTTCCCAGCATTCAGTCCCAACACTGCTTGATGTTTCTTCTGATTTAATTACCTGACACACAGAGTGATAAGAATGCTTGGTTACAGGCCCAAGAGTTGTATGCACCCACGTGGTTAGATGCCATCACAATCTTGGTTGTCCTTTAGAACAAAGCAACATCAATATATAATCCAGGAGAAAAGTATACAGCTGCAATGAGAGAAAGCTCAAACACCTGGCAGGAGCAGATGACAGCAGAGGAGAAAGTATACAGCCTAAATATCCAAAGCCTGGTATTGATTCATCGAGTTTCTTTTTATTTACAAAAAGGACTATGTGCATGAACTTTGCAACTCTGTCTTGTACAGAAAAAAAACCAACACAACAACAAAACACACTGCTCATTAAAATGTATTATTAGCCCACACTAACTCAAGACACACAGCCATTTGACTGTGCTGTAGTAATCTCTGAAGTCAAACATTCATATTTATCTTCAAGTACATTACAAAGCAGACTGATGTTAATCCTGAATCAAGTGACAGCTCAAATTTAAGTTCAAAAGCAATACAATATTTAAAGTTTCACTTCACTTCTGCTCTTTGCTGTGCTATAATGTTACCTGTCAGGTTTCTATACAGTGTTTTCATTTCAAACCTGATAGCAAACAAAGTTCCAGAAACAGCATCCAGGAATACAACACGGACAGTTTACCAGGAAGAAATTCCACACCCAGTTAAAGGCTAGATTTTTACAACTACTATCTACATAAGCCTATACAATACAGGTAACCCTTTTCTGTTAAACTTTCAGCTTTAGGGCAAAGGCCAAGCATAGCATATTTATGTTTGTCATCTGCCTATTCTGAAAATTCTAGCTAGTCAAAACACTTACTCTCTCTAGCAGTTCTGTCTTTTATATCTCCATTTCTACAGAGCAAAAAAAATTGCCACAGCCCCAATTAACCCCAATACAGCTCAAATAATTAAATCTGACAGTTTCCATGGTATGAAGGTAATAACCTCTCAGACTCAGCAAAAAGGAGGACCCGGGTAACTGTAGGCCAGTCAGCCTCACCTCCATCCCTGGAAAGGTGATGGAACAACTTGTCCTTGGTGTCATCTCTAAGCATCTGGAGGAAAGGAGGATTATCACAAGTAGTCAACGTGGATTCTGTAAGGGGAAGTCATGCTTGACTAATCCGATAGCCTTTTATGATGATATAAGTAGATGGATAGATAAGGGAAGTGCAGTAGATGTGATATTCCTTGACTTCAGCAAGGCTTTTGATACTGTCTCCCATGGGATCCTCACAGCCAAGCTTGAGAAGTG